>BQNB010008387.1:0-90134 GCA_026074375.1 Tanacetum coccineum
CTTCTCATAAGAATCTCTGATGAAATGATGCCTTATCTTAATGTGCTTGGTTTTAGCATGAAACTTTAGATTTTTCACAATGCAAATGGTGCTTTCATTATCAATGTAAATCTTGGTATTCATGAAATTGGAACCATAATTAAGCATTTGATTTTAGATCCACATCAATTTGCTGCAGCAACATATTCTGCTTCAGTAATGGAGTTTGCAACTATTGTTTGCTTTTTACATTGCCATGAAATTAATCTCTTGCCAAAAAATTGACAACCTCCTGTTGTGGATTTCCTGTCAAGACTAGCACCAGCATAGTCACTATCTGAAAAGGCTTCCAAGTCAAATGGTGAATCTTTAGGATACCAAAGGCCCAATTTAGGTTGACCTTTCAAGTATCTAAAGATCCTCTTCACAGCATAAAGATGTGAGATTTTTGGTGTAACTTGGAACCTTGCACAAGCACAAACAGCAAAAGTTATGTCTGACCTAGAAGCTGTTAGGTACATCAATGATCCAATCATTGATCTGTATAAATAAACATCCACATTATCAGCTTCTTCATCCTTGACCAATGCCTTGTTAGGTTCCATAGGAGTGCTTGCTGTCTTTACAGTGACATAATCAAACTTTTTTAGAATATCAGCCATATACTTGTCTTGGCTGATGAAGATTCCATCCTCTTTCTATTGTACTTGTAACCCTAAGAAGAAAGTGAGCTCCCCCATAGAACTCATCTAGAATTTCTTTGTGCCATCATCTGCATAAAAACTCATCCTACATAAGACTTCTTTGTAGAACCAAAGAGATTCCATCTACATACAAACCTATTACAAATAAGAGAATTATTTTCTCTTGGGGACCCAAGCCATCACTGACTTGTGGATCAACATAGTCAAATCTTTTAATGCATGTATATCTACTGTCTTTGGAGATTTGTCAATTACTTTTTCTGTTGGTCCTCCAAAATCCAGCAGGCTGAGGACTTAACACATTTTTCTCATGTCCAACTGCACAGCACTAACTACTGCTTTTGTCCTAGTAGTAGTTATATTTTTTTACCTTAGCAGTATTAACTTTTTCTTTAAAATCACTATTTTTAGGTGCTGTTCTTTGATAAATAGTCTTCTTAACTGATGAATGTGACTTATGAAAAGCATTTGAACTTGGTTTTGCATCATTCACAGTTGGTCTAGTTGCAACAGTATTAACATATCTGGTAGTACTATTTGATACTGCTGCTCTTGAGAAGCTTTGCTTAGCAGTATAAACTGGTAATTGTCCTAGGATTTGTGTTAAGACTAGGCAGCTGGAACAAATTTCTTTCTTTTAGGATGTGGGTGAGTCATTTATTTTGGTGGTTCACCTTTGAGCATTGTTCCAAACGGGTCTAACCTTCCCTTTGACCAGTAACTCATTACCCTTATTAATCACCACAAGATTTTCCATCCATATTATTCTCATAAAAGTTTCAGACCTTGCACCCTTTGAGCATCTGTTCCAAACTGGTCTAAACTTCCCTTGACCAATTACCCTTACCCTATTAAATCACACAGATTTTCCATCCATTTTATTCTCATAAAAGTTACAGTCCTTGATTAAATGGTTGATACTTCCACATACAAAACAAGTTTTTTTCTTAAACTCAAAACCATCCCCTAGTTTTTGAGTCATTATTCCATTCAAGTTTCTTCTATTACTCCTAGGACTTTGACTTTTCCTAGGGTACTCTTCTTGCCTAGGTGTGTTTTCCTTATTAACAAGTTTTACATGCTCACCAGATTTGACAAAATTGATAAACTTTGGTTTTGTCTGAACAACTGAAGATCTAAACACACAATCATCATCACTATCAGACTCCCACTCTTCAATGATAAGAGTACTAGGCCTAACATCTTTAGGTTGTTCCAAATTATCCTTACTATACTTAGATGCAGTTGATTAATTCCTAGGCACACTAGTGATAATATCACTCACATTAGTCTTATAGACAAAATCATCTAAATCTACAAGGACAAGTCAGGTCTTGAGGCAGTATTCCCATATAGGGAGAAAGAACTGAATGATGTCCCTCCAACCTCTTGTAAACATATTATTTACTGATTGTTTTCCTCTTCAATCTCATTCACACTACTATCAGATGCACTTACAAACACTCCATTGATAATATGAGGGTCCATGTATATTGCTTCCAGACAGAGTTGGGTGTGATAGAATTTACTATTATTCTTATAGAATATACATGCAGTTCATTCTCATCATTTGACCTGTCAAACTAAATATAGTCTTGTTATTAAACACTTAATTTGAACTGTTAATAGACCAGCTTAGTATTCTTTAGATATGTTCCAACTTTGTCTATCTTTGAGTTCAAATCATCCTTTTCTCTTAAAGCCTCTGCTAACCGATTTTTAAGCTCTAAAATAGAATTATCTCTTACCTTAACATCATATTTCAAAAACGCAATGTCTTCCTCATAAACAGCTTCCTTTTTTTGATGAACAACAATTCTAGCTTCTAATGATTCTAAGCCTAATTGATAACCTATAATTTCTAGGTTAGATTTTTTAAGCTGCTCTTTCTGCTTATCAAAGTGTTCTTTTAAAGACTCATACAATTTTAAGCAAGCTTTGGAGCAAGTGGATACCTCAGAGTCTGAACTTGATGAACTGGATGAACTGAGACCAAATAGGGGCCATTAGACAAATCTGATGGGTCCTTCTTCAGCCTGAAAGCTCCAATCATAACCACCTATCCCATCTTGAACAACCAAGGCATTTGCAGGAGTCTCTACTAGTACAATTCTTCTTGGAACATCTCCATTTCTATTCCATTGATTACTTGGTGCCCTGCATTCTCTAGCAAAGTGACCTCTCCTATGACAGTTATAACATTCAACCTTTGTCTTATCAAAGCCAATAGTTTCTTTGCCATTGAAGTTCAGATTCCTTCCTGTCTTCTTTAAGAATCTCTTCACTCTCATGGTAAGCATGGCTACCTGCCATTTGAGATCCATCTCTTCAAGATCATCAGTATCAATCTGCTCCAGGTCTTTATTGTCCAACTGTTGACTATTAGATTGACTGATAAAGAAGGAAAACATGACATCATCAGCATAGGATAAGGAAGAAGCTTGTCCTTGTGAGTTAGCAGTAGAAACTTCATAAGCAGTATTAACTGCTTCATTAGTGCTGCTAGTGTTTTCTGAAGATACAAAAGCCACATTCTAAGAGTTTGAGCTTGAGCTTAATTGGCTTTTAATCTCAGCTTCATACACCTTTAAGTTGTTGTACAAGTCATCCATGCTCATTATGTCTAGATCAGATTTGTTTCTCATGATCAAGGGTAATATGTTCCAAGCTAATGTAGACTTCTAGTACTTAAAGATTTGTATCTTCCCGGAGATAACTTCACCATGAATATCTAATTGGCTGATAAGTTTCTGAAAACCTATCATAGGTTTTTACCCAGTCCTTCAGATCTTATGCCGTAAAATGTCTCATATTGCTGCTTCAAAATGGTTTTTTTTTCTGCATTTTCTTTGATCTTTATTGCCTCAAACCTGGCCCTTCATACTTCCCAAAAGGTCTTTGATCCTTGTTGTCCATGAAACTTCGATAGGTGCTCATCAAAATAGGCCTAACAACAAAGTGCTTTTTGCTTTCATTCATTCTTTCTTGCTAGCTTTGTTCAGAGCAGTTTGGAGAATGGGACCGTTCAGTACACTGATCAATAGCAGGTTCATCACCATTCATAATAACCTCCCAAAGAGCATAATCAGTGTGAGTAAGATATTGCTCCATTCTTATGCTCCATAGATCATAATCTTTAGTTTTGAGTACTAGAAGTTATAATGCAGACACTGTTTAGGTAGTTTCTGACTGTGATTCCATCTTGTCTTTGACTGTGAGATCTTGTGTAGATATAGTGTTCTTCTTATTCAGAGTTTCTCAACAAGCTCTGATACCACTTGTTGATCCTAATGAACAAATCTTCTTAGCTTGTTAAAGCTTAGTTAACCTGGATAAATCCAAACTAACTATAAGAGAAACTATGATTGTGAATACTACAAGTTATGCGGAATCTAACTTGTAATACTAAGAAGAACAATGAATACTAAACTTTGAATATATTGATTGCTAATATTCTGCCTAGGTTACATAATAACTAACTATGAGATATGGATTCTATGCATATCTCTAACTATGTCGTAGGGTTCCTTTTATACACTAAGGAAACCCTAATAGGCTTATAAAACGCGTACAATGATAATGCATATCTATTCCTAATTTAACTCATGCATATCATAATAGCAGTACTAACTATATAAGACTAACAATACTAACTATACTGACAGTACTAATAAAGTACTAGCAGTACTAACTAATATAACTAATATTACTAACTACTTAGTCTGTTTTCTTTAATCTTTATCAGCAGCACTAACCATCACCAGCAGTATCAAGTTGAACCAGCAATACTAACTTGTAGAAGTCCATAATTCCCAACAAACTCATACTTGACACATATGGAGATACTGTCTTGTTTAAAAAACGTCGAGATGATGAGGATAAAGACGAAGAACCCTCCGCTGGATCAAACCGGCGGTCTAAGAGAAGAAGAGCTGAAAAATTACCAGAGTCAACCAGTGCACCAAAGGAAAAGACCTCCAAGACAATATGCAAGTCTACTTAAGGGTCCAAATCTCATCACGAGTCTGCTGACACGTCTACTCAAGTAGAGGAGCCAATGCACACTGCCGAAGATTTGGAAGAACCCGTACATCAGGAGTTCATAACATGGGATACTGAAGATCAACATGATGAAGGGACCTCTCAACTTCCTGATTGTTTTCAAAAACCAACAAAGCCTCCTACTCCCGCTCGTGATTGGAACAAGACTTTGCCTGCTGATCATAGACCTGTTCAACCTTGGCTAAGCACTTTGGCTCAGAAAGTAGATAAAAAAAAAATAAAAAACCCTTGAGATCGTTAATTAGCTAATGGACACTCCTCTAACTTTCTCATGCATTCATGATGAATCCTCAGTTGACACTCTGACTCCAGAATTATTAGCCGGTCCAACATTCGAGCTGATTAAAGGATCATGCAAGAGTCTGGTCTAACTTGAATATATCCTTGAAGAAGTCTACAAGGTAACCACTGATCAATTAGACTGGATACTACCTTCGAAGGTCAGCAATACCACATATCAGCACAAGCCATTACCAATGATACCTAATTACTCGAGGTCGTCAAGTTATTCCTTTTGATCACATTCATCAACAACGACCATGCGTATCTAAGTGGTGTCCAAGCAGAAAATATACAACATCAATTACAAAGACCAAGCTGGCAGATGTACAGCAGCATATCAAATGGATTAAAGATTTGGTCCCTAACAGAATGTGGAGTCAAGTGCCAGTTAGCTATAACAAACATGCACTCTGGGGAATCTCACATTGGGGGTGAAAACAACAACAATTCTATGAATATGCTGTTAATAGGATCTGCTCGATATGTTCTACTCCAACGTAAAATCACTGTTGTACACAAAGCTTCAAATTGTCGAAGTCATAACTCCAAACATCTGGGATTGGATCCAGCAAGATCACGTGTTTCGTAGAGATGAAGAAAAATTATATTAAATCAAAGAAGGTGATTTCAAAAGGCTTTCGCATTCAAGACAAATCGAAGACATGTGCTTCTTCTTGTTCAAGGCAATTGACAAATCTCATTGTTTGAAGAACGCCTAGCTTTAATGACTACCTTGTGAATGTTACAAGAAGCATTAAATCATCCAAATGCATGTGGAAGATCCTCAATAAGGTGTCAAAAGTTACCAAAATAAGCTCACCTCACAAAGCCTGAGACTACAGATCAGACTTAAACGAAGGGAGGACTTATACACATAAAACTCAATCCAGAGGTTTCATTTACCAAAACAAAGACAAAAGAATAGATTTGAAGCTTATGATGAAGAACACAAGTTTAGAGATGGTACAACTTATGATGTTCGGCACTTCTCTTTTGAAGACATCTAAAGGGAAGCCAGATCAGTAATCTGCCACATGACAATCTGAGAGAAGTGACAGAGAAAAACGAAGCTGAAAATCCGGCCTATGATAAACAGCTCAATACCAGAAGGATTATGTGGAGCTTGGAGAAATTTGTTAGTGGGAGATCGTACGAGGGAGACTTTTGGCTACTGCAGAGGACCATATGATTTAATCATATGATGTTCTCATCATAACAGGTCATACCTCGTAATTAATAAAAACTTATATATTTGTATTTATTTAGTGTAGACTTAATTGTGATAAAAAGAAGTGCTCGTATACAATATTTTTCAAGAATTTCTTAGTAAATTTAGAAATTTTCAACTTATTGTACTCAACACTGTCTTATATACCCTCAAATATTAAGGGGGAACATTAAAATGTTCCTATTAGATAGTGTGTAACATTTTGTCCCTGAACGTTTAATCAATTGATATCCAAAATACCAAGGGATTAACATTTTGGATAAGGGGAGAAAATGTGATTAAACTGAATCTAATTTATATTGAAATATGATTGAATAAAATAGACTCAATGCACTCCACACTTAGCATGTACTACGATTACGATGCACATGTTAAGGGAGAACTTTTAGTGATGAATAAAAACTCATCAAATGTAAATCCTTTATTGATATATTATATCAAATACTTTTGATGTGAATTTTTCAATGATTTTGGTTTTGGATTGTGAATGGAATTAACCCAAAAGACCGACATAGTACTTAAATTTATGGAGTTAAATATGGCTAAGCATAGGTTATTCAATATCATGATCCAACAGAACCGGAGGGATCTACCAGGGATAAATCCACTATGTTATGTGTAGAAGTTCCCTAGGTAAGATACCAAAGGAAAAAAGTGAGAATCAGGGAAATAATGCCGACTGAGAATGGAGCTAACACGGAACAAACCCTCAAGGTGTTAGTTATGAAGTCTCGATAAGCCATGAAGGGGCTGAAGAATGAAAAAAAATGTAAGGAAAAGAGTGTAAAGAAAGAACCCCTCCATACACTGTAGCAAACCGGGTCAATACATAAACTGTCATAAACACAATGTTAGCTGACATTGAAGACAGTCATGACCCAGTGACACTACATAACCCTACCTAGCCACTTAAGGTCTACTCAAAAGACTCTTGTTTGAATTTCTTCACGGAGATTACACGCATTTCTATCACTTTCTCCAAACCCTTCCCCCAGATTAGTTTAATGATTGAAAAGGTGGCATTCTGCTCCACCACCGATGCACTAAAACAAAAGTGCACTATAAGTCTAGAGCTAAAGTGATCAATACCAATAAATCCTCATTAGAACACATTGCAAATTATGCTTGCTAATCTCCAATGTGAATAACAAGATAAAAATTTAATAGACCTACGCATTATCCTTGTGATTTTGCCAGAACATCCGAGTGATATTATTCATAGTGAAGATAGAAATCCTGCTTAAGCCAACATCAAACAAGCTCATGGTAGGTGACTTATGCGATTCTTATGAATCAAACTTGTAACAACTGGAAAGCAACAATGGTGTGATTTTTTATGAATCAAACTTGTTCCAGGTTATGGATCAACGATTAATGAATTAAAAATGCTTAAAACTCTTGATGTGTCACAAAACCACTTTAGCAAGTGATACGTCAATTGATTTTCAAATCAATTTTTCTATTTAATTCTTGAGACCAGTAACATCACAGGTTCACTCTTGTCGTGTTGTCTGCTTTGAGACGTTCCGATAATGATAACATGTTGAGTACGATGAATCTAATGTATATGTGTTAGAAAGATTCAATACTTCAGCTGGAAATCCTGTCAAGAAGATTCTTCTTAAATTGAATCTATCTGATCACATGTCGATCCTGAAGGTTACTCCAACCAAACACGGGCGAATGACAAAGCCATATTCGTCCCCCTACTTTATTGCTAACTGTTTTATTTTAGGAATATATAAAGATGGTCATGGAGGTACCTGGTTCCAGCTAACTCACAGATCCATAGCCGCATGCTCATACTCGACCGATATTTATAAAGATACCATGAAATCTCAAGTACATGTTTCAAGACTTCCGCTACTCTGATGCCGTACGTCTTTCTTGAAATGATGAAGTATTAAAGAATTTCAAAGAAGTTTCCGTCACTCTAATACCGAACGTCTTTATCTGAGTGACAAAGTGTTAAAGTTAAAGAATGTCAAGAAAGATTATTACACTCGATTTTAAATATTAAGAACAGTATGAGCATGTCGGTCCAGAAGTCACAAGTTCACAAGATGGCAATGTTTACAAGATGGCGAAATGAGATTATACTTAGTTGATGATCTCAAGATGTTCAAGATCACATCAATTAAGATAAAAGGAACAAGCTCAAACCTGAAAGTCAATGATCCACTACAACAAATCACAAGTAAAAATGATTAAAGTTAAACAAGCTCAAAATAAAGATAAAAGCATAAGTATGCTAGGTTTAAATTTTGTAAAAGGACAGCCATAGACTCCGCTCCTATTTTTGTCTTTTTGTGGTGAAGGTTGTAACTGTTATAGAACCTTTTATTTTGGGGGGGAAATTTGAAATTCAAATTTTAAGTTTTTAATAAAACTTTCCTATTAATTAGAAAATATTTTGTAAATGTATTTTTAATAAAATACTTTTGTAGAGTTAAAAGTGAGGATTAAGAGAAAAATATTTTCTTGATCACTAATCATGCTTAATAATTTTATTTGTTCATACCTTAAGTGATCACTAATCTTAGAAATGGAATTTTACATTTAATAATTCGTAAACGTTTATTTTTATCATAAACGTTTTTACATTTTGTTATTATCAAAACAATGAGAGGTGAAAAAAAATATAAATAACGTTTTTAGACATTATTTGTATTAACAGAAAACTCGTTTGAAAATCAGTCGACATGTTAATGAATAAAGATTTTAAACATATTGAAAATTTTATGTTTTCAAAAAGCATCCGTCAATTCTTGTTAATACACACAGATTATATTTGCGTATGTGTTGGACTCTTGTACAACTTGTGTTCTTGATGATGAACAACAAGTGTTTATGGAATTGTGTCTTAATGAGATTTTGATTGATCTCGATGGCTCTAGATTCTATAAGTGCACTTTTATTATTTGGTGATCGGAAGCTGGAGCGGACTACCACCTTTTCAATATCTACGATCTCGGAATGAGAAAGTCGATAGAAACGTGTTGAACTCTATGAGAAATGAAGAAAACTTCTTTTGAGAGAAGCCCGAGTAGCTGGGATGGGTTGTGCTTTGCATCACTGGGTCCATGATGACTTGTCTTCAATACCAGAATCATCTTTGTGATTACCGATAGATTATGCATTGACCCGGTTTCTGCCTAAGGTTGTATGAAGGGCTTCTTTCTTTACACCCTTTGTCCTTACAATTATTTTTCATTCTTCAATCCCTTCAATGTTATTCCTACGTGTCTTCATTATCACCATGTTGGGTTTGTTCCGGTGATAACTCATGCCTTGGATAACATTATTCCTAATCTCACTTTACTCCTTTTTTTCAATCATACCTAAGGACTTCTACTCTATCTATTGGAGTGTCCTTGGGTAGATCCCTCCGATTCTGGCTAGATCATGGAAAAAATACCTATTCTTAACCGCCTTATAACACTGTAAGAAACAACAGTTGGTCGGTCTTTTGTATTTATATAGTAGCCATAAAACCATTGAAAAGGCAATCAACGTGTTCGAGAAATCATTTATTACACACTGAGATTTTTCTATATCACCAAAAACTCCCCCTACACATATGCATCATATTATGAAAGAGTTTTGCACATGCGAGGTCAAGAACGCACTTATAATCAAGAGATCTTATCCATTATTAAGCAATATTGATCACATTTTAATCACTATTCTCCTCCTTAAAAATTGCATATGTGCTGACAATTTTTTGACTTAACAAGTGAATTAAAATACAAGTTAACGTACGTTGATCCATTTGTAGAATGAACAAGCATGTGGAAAACAATGTAGCATGCCGAATGAACTAGTTGATATTAGTTATCAAAATTATACTTCCCCTCAATAATAGATTAGAGTGAAATCTTAGAGTGGGAGTTTGTTGGGCATATAAATTTGAAAAAAATTGAACATTTTTTTTTGAAAATATCTTGAAAAATTGTGCTCAACAGGAAAATGATTTTTAATTTATCTTATGAGGTATCATTTCCTTAGCGTTTCTCTTAAGCATTCAAAACTTTGAATGTTTATATGACTTTGCTCAAGACCGAGAAGATGTGAACTTCCCGTTGTTTAGGATAAATGTACATAAATGAACATTTTTCTTTTTTTAGAGTTCGAGTCCTAAGCTAACATTTACTTAGAAGTCGTAGAGAAAAATTTGAAGAGACATGTTTTGAAAATATTTAGAAACTCTCGCTCGAACTTCATTTATACACCCGTGTCAATATTAATCAACATTTCTAGGTGCGTAGATGTTATCGATGGACGAGAGACATGTCGGAGAAGATTATTTTTGGTATTTTTGAAAAAAATTTGATTTTGTATTTTGCTTTTATAGGTTTTATAATTTTATATTTTGTTTTTCTGATAAATATATATAAAGAATTACTGTGATTTTGCAAGACGTTCAAGCTCCTGTGGAGACAAACTGCGCATACAAGGCGACGAACCAAATAACTAAACCTATCCACTAGAAGGGATTTGGTGAAGAGGTTGGCTAATTGGTAATCAGTCTTGAAAAAATACAGTTCAATCGTACCCTTTTCTACTTGCTCCTTTATGAAATGGTAGCAGGATGATGTGTTTGGTTCTTGAGTGTTGGACTGGGTTGCAGGATATGGCTATGGCTGATTTTGAATCACAATAGATAGGGATCTTGTGAAAGTGAAAGCCATAATCTGTTAACTGTGTCCGTATCCAAAGAACTTAGGCACACCAAGCAGATAGAGACACATATTCTGCTTCTGCGGTTGACAGCGACGTACAGTCTTGTTTCTTCGAGGACCAGCTCACCAGCTTTTCGCCTAAAAATTGAGTTCTACCAGAAGTACTCTTGAAGGTGTATCGACATCCCGCATAATCAGCATCTGAAAATCCAGTTAGTTCAAAATCAGAATCCTTCGTATACCAGAGACCCATATTAATGGTTCCCCAAAGATAGCAAAAGATTCTTTTAATCTCTTTGAGGTGCTTCTCAGTTGGCTTATCCTGGTACCGAGCACATAAACAAGTAGCATGTACAATGTCTGGCCTGCTTGACGCAAGATATATAAGGGCACCAATCATGCTTCGATATTTCGTTGCATCGAATAGAGTCCCATTTTGATCTAGGTCAAGTTTATCTTTGATCTCCATTGAAGTACCAATGGGATCACAAGTTTCCATTTCATATTTTTAAGGATTTCTAACACTTATTTGGACTGGTTTATGAAGATGCCACGGGGGGATTGGTTAACTTATAAACCAAGGAAAAAGTCATTTCCTCCATCATCGACATTTTGAAGCGGCTTTTCATAAGGTCAGAAAATAATTGGGTATATCTAGGGTTTATAGAACCAAAGATAATATCATCTACATAGACCTGTACCACTAAGATATCATCGTCGAAGCGTCTTATAAACAACGTTGGATCATGGTTCCTTTGTAGAAATGATTATGTAGGAGAAACTTTGACAATTCGTCGTACCATGCCCACGGTGCTTGCTTTAGCCCATATAGTGCCTTCTTTAGCTTGTAGACATGGCTTGGATGATTAGCATCAATGAAACCTTCAGGTTGACATGCGTACACGTCTTCCTTTAACGAACCATGCAGGAAAGCAGTTTTCACATCCATTTGGAATCTAATGAATGATTTATGTGTAGCGTATGCCAAAAATATCCTGATAGCTTCCATTCTAGCAACCGGAGCGAAGGATTTTTCAAAATCTATTCCTTCCTCTTGGCGGTACCCTCTCACAACCAGACGAGTCTTGTTTCTAATGACCGTGTTCTCTTCATCATGCTTGTTTTTGAATAACCATTTAAAAGTAAAGAGTTTTATATTATCTAGAGCAGGAACTAACACCCATACATCAAGCCTTTTGAACTGGAGAAGCTCTTTTTGCATTGAGTCAATCCATGCAAAATCGGTCATAGCCTCTTTGACATTTTTTGGTTCCATAGTGCTCATAGTCAGTGCGTAGATGCACATTTCCCCATCAGTTTTCAATTGATTTCTTGTCAAGACTGGCCGTGAGGGTTCTCCAATAACTTGTTCCAAGGGGTGATCCTTAGTCCATTGATAGTCATGCTAGTATGGTTAATAAATGCCACACCCCGTCAGCGGCGGAAACACAGAAATGCGACATACTGATTTACATTGCACAAGATACAAGATCATACCATACATTTGTTTACAAAAGATCATTTACAAAAGTTTACAATTTCGCAACCTTGGAAAGTGTCAAACAATTATATTCAAATAAACTGCCAACTTGTCCTCGACGTTGGTCCCCAATGGTCCTTAGTTACCGTTGTTAACAATACACCTAAAAATGATACTTGAAAACGTCAACAATAATGTTAGTGAGCTTGTAGGTTTTGACTCAAAACCCAGTCGCTGTGCCAATATCTCATACAGTTGGACAATTGTGCTATATGACAGTGAATATATGAATACAAACCCAGGGAACCCGTAGTCTTATTACAGCGGCGTAACCATTAACTTTCGCCATGTTTGAGGTTTTACAAAAACTCTAGTTTGGTTATAGTTGCGTTTTTACAAAATTTCCTTTTTATAAAAACCAGCATTCTCTATAACCTTGGCTCGGAATACCAATCTGTCACACCCCGTCAGCGGCGGAAACACAGGAATGCGACATAATGATTTACATTGCACAAGATACAAGATCATACCATACATTTGTTTACCAAAAGATTATTTACAAAAGTTTACAATTTCACAACCTTGGAAAGTGTCAAACAATTATATTCAAATAAACTCCCAACTTGTCCTCGACGTTGGTCCCTAATAGTCCTTAGTTACCTTTGTTAACAATACACCTGAAAATGATACTCGAAAACGTCAACAATAATGTTGGTGAGCTCGTAGGTTTTGACTCAAAACCCAGTCGTTGTGCCAATATCTCATACGGTTGGACAATTGTGCTATATGACAGTGAATATATGCAAACAAACCCATGACTTAGCATTCCCGCTAATCATGTAACGAGACCTAGCATCCCCGCTAGTCTGATTACCAGCGCGTACCAATGCTCTTAGGGTCGCAACCCCGATAACATACCACACCTAAGGCCTACCAGCTAGAGAGATTAGGGTGAAGAACCACACAGAAAGTTCACACAGCATAGCATACCAACGCATATCATTCACATAGCAGTCATAAGCACATAGATTGTCCCAAAAACGAAATCACGTTTTGTACAGTTCAGAAAACAGTTCAAAACATCATTTTCCCCCAACGGAAAAACAGTAAAAAGTGGGGCTACGAGGACTCACCTCAATAGCAACAGATAGCAACCGTACAAATCACAATAAGCAACGCACAAATAATCTCAACGCACGCTCAGCAGTACCCGGCCACGACCTAGCATAAATTTTACCTCATAAATATTTGTACAAAGTTATCTTATTGTACAAGCGTTCGTCCTTTACTCACACGAAATCCTTATCCATTTCACAAAACCTTTATCCTTATTTCTAAATTTGTATCCTCATTACAAAACCTTTACCCTTGTTTCAAAACCATTATCCAAAAGCATGGTTGTGTGGTGGTTATGCAAAACGACTCAATGCACTTGGGCTAAGTGCGACATCGACACCGAATACTCAGAACATAGCCAATAATGAAAACGAAAACAACTAACTAAACGGCCCAAGAAAATCTAACAAGAAAAACACGAGAATTCAAAGATCGAAATAAACGAATAAGCATCTCGAAGTCGATACGATACATATAAGTACGTCTAAATGTATATATACTTATTATATATATATATATATATATTACAAATACTTTAAATAAAATAGAATAAAATAACATTTCATTATTATTTCATCTTTTTATCGGGCTACGCGGGGTAAGTATAACGAAATCCTATTGTATTATTATATTCAGGATTAAATCGTTTAATCTCAACACATAATGTTTACAAAAAGTCACTTGTCTTTTAGTCGAGTCGACATAAAATAATTATTTCCACTAATTTTTCCAAAATTCTGACAAATGCCAAAAAGTTCACACTTTTAACATGCTTATCCAAATGTGTCCAAAAACCATCCACTTAAGTCTTTTCCACTTCTACAACTATTATAAATTCACCTATTCGTTTTAGCATCCAATTTTATCAAATTTCTTTTTATTGGGCCCGAAATCCAAATATTAGTCCTTTAGCTTCTATAAATCTATCTTGCCACTTCAAAATAAATTTTGAGTCCAAAATCCATTTTTCATATATTTAAGTCCAACCTAAAAATTATAAGTCCAGGTTATATTAAAAGTTCAAGTTATAAACCGAATCTCAATATGTCTCGTCAAAAGGGCCAAAGCCCAAATAACCATAAGCCCAATACATAAGCCGAAACAATTTAAGTTATAAGCCCTTTATATAAGCCGAAACCCATTTAAACCATAAGCCCGACATATGTCGAAACCCATTAAGCCATAAGCCCATTATATAAGCCAAAACCCAATAAGCCATAAGCCTATTATATAAGCCGAAACCCAATAAGCTATAAGCCCATTATATAAGCCGAAACCTAATAAGCTACAAGCCCAAATATTAATCAAAAATAATAAGCTATAAGCTCGCATATATAAGCCGAATTCAAATAAGCTATAAGCTCGAGTATATAAGCCGAAAACAATAAGCCATAAGCTCGCAATATAAGCCAAAATAAATAAGCTATAAGCTCAAACCAAATAAGCTCTAAATCGAATAAGCCAAAAATAAATAAGCCGTGGCTAATAAGCCGAACCAAATAAGGTATAAGCTCGAACAAATAAGCTATAAGCCAAAATAAATGGGCCAAAACCCCTTTTTCTCTTGTTGGGCCGAGACTAGCATGAGTCCACCTCGTGGGTTGGTTGGGCCGAGCCCAAACCGAACATAGCCAAAACCGAATAAGCCCAAAGATAAACAAATAAGCCCTATGTGAGCTTATTTTTAAGCAAACTTTAAAAATAAGCCCCTAAATAAGCATTAGACTCCAAATTAAATTCACCACTACAACCAAAATTTAAAAATGTCCATTCCTTGTTTCTTTCTTTTTGATTTTGACGCATACAAACACACCCTTTTGCCATTTGTTTCGTTTTCAAAACTCGATTTCACAATGATCAACTTGTACAACTAGTATTTAGACACTATAAGAATCATAAAAGTACAACTTAAAACAAAATTTAAAAAACTTACAATCTTGATGTTCTTGGTTCGGTTTTGACGCGAATAAGTAAACCCAAATCGTTCTTTAACAACCCGAAACTATCTAACACTAACCCACTATTGATTATCAACCCGTGTTCTTGTTAAATCTTCAAAAATTTAAGTTTCTTGTTCCCTTGGGTGTTCGTCCGATTTAGAGAGAAAGAAAGAGGGATACAATTTTTTTTGATTTAGAAAAACATGCAAAGTGTGTATTTTAGGTTGAGACAAAAGTTATATGTACTACACTAGGACCAAAGGTGCTAAAAACTTTCCATGGTGTTCCCTTGTTTGTCCCATACCCGGTTAGCATCCTATGATGCTCGGGGTGTCTCGTTTTTGTGTCGGGTTCTCTAAAAACTCAATTCTCGCTAAGTAAAAATGTTACCCGGGTCTAGTTAGTATTTTTATTGCGTTTAAAAACATTTTTCCATTAATCTAGAGTATTTACTCGACACCTTTTTCTAATTTAAATCTCCTAAAATTTATTTAAAACGTTACCGGTCGCGTCAGGACTAAAAACACGAATTTTCGTTCAAACTAAACCGAACCTTTCCCATCATTTTTAAAAGTGTTCCAACTTTCAAAATACGACTTGACACTTTTGATTTGCCCAAAATTTTCATTTTAACGACCGTTACAGTCTTTTACCGAATTTCACGAAAACGCCCTTTTTCTAACAACTTTCAATTCACACTTCAACGATTCATGTTTTATCCATCGTTTCACCAACTTATAAGATAATTCATTAAATAAGTTTATTTCAATCCACCCAAAACTTTTAAATACATTCTCAAATTTACTGTCGTGCTAGTACGTGCTGCGTGACGATTTCTGCTAAACGCGAGATAACTTCCCGGAAAGCACCGAAAGACCTCATACCCATTCCAAAGCGGAAAGATGAATCAAAAGTGATTCTCTTACGATTTCCATGAATCTCCTAAAACCAGGTTAACCGTAATCGTTTTTACACAAAATAGGTCAACCGAAGTCAACTTTTTAGCTTTCTCCAAGAAAACCGACAAAATCAAAAGACTCTGATATATACAATCATAATATTTTATAATACTTACCCCAGGAAGAGTTGTCGGTTATCACAATAAAACGTATGCATGTTCAATGGATCCACATATTATGAAGATGATGATTCAACAACACTTATGGATGTTGGAGCAAATGGGTTCTCGAATACATCTCCATCAAACATTGCATTGGGAACATTATCAGCAACTATTTTGGGTTGGAGTTAAGCTTGATTATCTTGTTGCTGAACATGTTGTTGTTGTGGTTCGAGCTCGTCAACATCCTGTGAAATGTTTAGAATATTTGTAGCTTGAGAGGATGAATTTGTTGGTGTCAGTGCAGTGTCTGCTGTTGTTGTAGATGCCGTTGGAGTCTGTAAAACTTGAGTTATTGGTGCAGCAGGAACAGTTCTTGGAGCAGCTGACGGTTGACCACCAATATAATCATCATACATAGCTTCGAATAGTAAATCTAATTTACATTCAGTTGGTTTTTAAGTTGTTATTGTTGACGGAGCATAAGTAAGATCGAGTCCTGAACTGATTTTTCTAGAAGTCATGCTTTGAAGCCAGGTTTTGAATTGCGTTGTTCAAAAGCCATCGCTGAAAGCTCATCAAATGTAACGTTCATCGCCTCTATAGTTTTCTTTGTCCTTTGGTTGTTTACTCTGTAAGCATAGGAATTAGCAGAATAACCAATAAAGAAGCCAATGTCACCTTTTGCACCAAGCTTCCCAATGTCTTCACGATCATTTTTGGGATAACAGAGAGCCCCGAATACATAAAGAAAGGAGATATCCGGTAATTTATCGTTAATAAGCTCGTATGGTGTTTTATCAAATCGACGGTGAATGATGGAGCGGTTTTGAGTGTAACATACAGTAGTGATTGCTTCAGCCCATAAGAATAACGGAGCACATGAAAAAAACAACATTGTTCTAGCAGCCTCCACTAACGTTCAGTTTCTTTGTTCCACGACTCCATTTTGCTGAGGAGTTCTCACAAAAGAAGATTGGTGAGAGATGCAAACACTGTCAAAGTATTCTTTAAGCACTTGATTCTTGAATTCTGTACCATTGTCAGTTCTTACAATAATGACTGGAGCTTGAAGAAGGACTTGAATTTTCTTTAGGAAAGTCTTAATCACTTAAGGTGCTTTATCCTTTGATATGAGAAAGTGAACCCACGTGTAACGAGAGTAGTCATCCACTATCACCAAAATATACCTCTTCCCATTTATGCTTTCGACTTTCATTGGGCCACATAAATCCATATGAAGCAAGTGTAATCTCTGCTTTGAATTTGGAACAGGTTTAGGTGGGTGAGATGCCTTTTTGCTTTTTCCTTGCTCACATGAAGGACAAATATGTTCTTTATGATATTTAAATTTTAGAAGATTGGTGACAAGATCATTTTTAGCAAGGTCATTTATGGTGTCAAAATTGAGGTGAGATAAACATTGATGCCATAACCAAGACTTGGTAAAGGTGGCACGAGCCATGAGGAAAATTAGAGAAGCAAAGGCCATTTCATGAAGATTGATGGTGTAAATAAAGGTTTGTTGTATGATTTCCTTTTAACAAATCAACTCCTTCTAGATTTCTAACAAAACACGTGTTCCTTCTGAAAGCGACCTCTAAATCTGAATCATAAAACTGCCCAACCGAGAACAGGTTGTGCCCCAAGCCCTCAACAAAATTGTTAGTGCAAATATTACGATATTTAATCTACACATTCTCTTTTGTTTTGATAATGACAAACATGTAACTTGTAATACATAACGTAAAATATACAAGTTACTCGTCATCATATTTTGTCTCAACATACATCAACAACTCTCGACGTCTCGAATCCTCGTATGTTACAACACAGGTTCGTACATGTTTGTTATGTTGCATTATGATCAAACGTCATTTCACATTTGCATCTACAAGTATTTTATTTAAACAAGTAAACTTTATTTTGACAAGCACTCAACTAGACATTTTACTTTACAAAAGTTTACTTACACTTTAAATATACAAGTTACTTTTTTACTTTAGGAAAATAGAATAGAAAATGATTTTTTACATCATGCATTACATCATCTAAATCTGGAAAAAAATCTCTCCAAGATTACATAAGATCTTTCAAGATTTTGCAAATCAAAATTTGGATTTTGTTACTGTTGGCCGGTGCCTTTGGTTTACAAGCCGGTGCCCTTACTGTTGGCCGGTGCCTTTAGCCGGTGCCATTCAGCTTTTTCTATAAATAGAGGAGCCTTTCACTCTGATTTTCATCACTAAAAACACACTTTTTCACCCCTTTTACACACACTTTCTCTCTAGTTTTAGGACATTTAGATATGTAGAAACACACTCATTAATCACTTCCATTTTGCATATAATCATAATGCTTCTAACTTTCATTTTGTTGTAAGCATACTTCTATGATGATCCACCAAAGCAAGCCTTGAAAATCTTGCCATTTCCATCCACCACCAAGTATATACATATGAAGATCTACATAATTAAAGATCTCATCATCATCATCATCCATTTGAAGGCTTCCCATTAATGAAAGTTTATTTAGATTAGGCATTTGTATCCATTAGACACATTATCTTGGATCATCATTGTAATCACATTTTGTATCACCAAATAGGATTAGATGGTTTATGTGTTTGTGCCATAAAACACATGATTTGTTGTGTTGGGTTTGGGTTGGTTCTACCCGGTGTGTAAGGACTCTGTATCTAGCTTTGTACCAGATAAAGTTTAAGCGATGATGGGTTGGTTCTACCCGGTGTGTAAGAACTCGGTATTTAGCTTTGTACCAGAAAAAGTGTAAGCAACGTTGTGTAAGGTTTTCTCCGCCAAGAAGGGAGCTTGTTGATCTAGCAAAGTAACTCTCAAGTTGGGTACTTGGGGAGTGGAGTAGGGCGGAGAGGAGCTCCGTGAACGAACCACTATATATCATCGTGTCCGGTTTACATTTCCTCTTACATCTTGCATTACCCTTATTTACATTTATGTCTTTACATTTATGCTTGCATAATATGCTTGTTGTATGTTGATTGTGATCATGAATGCATCGCATAGTCTAAACATCTTAGTTGCGGAAAACTTAAGGCTTAGTATGTGTGAGTTTTATGTTTAGACTATTGTTTAATGTACTTTTGATGTTTATGATTGTGTTGTGACTACTTGGTTATTCTATGCTTTCATATAGACATGAATATGTTTGGTACTTTTCATATTACGTCGCGATTGATCAGGGATTTGATACGAAAAGTTTTTGATTTTTAAACGAAAACGTATTCACCCCCCCTCTACGTTTTCCACAAGCCGTTAGTCCTTGGACTAACAATGTAATTAGCCAATGACTAACGGTGTAAAGGCTAAGGACTTGGGATGAAATTGGTTTTACAATAAGGGTATTTTGGTGATTTTAGGGGTTTAGCAATTTTCAAAAATCTAAGAATGCATTCCCGGCTTCGGCTTTTCATGCTTTTTCCAATCTCGTGCTCATTAGTGTCCGTTTTGTCTTTTCTTTTGTCCATTTCTTTAATATCCGTACCTGCACATACACAAACATAAAAACAAGCATATATTTGCAATTTTTATTATGTTTTTGGTCTTTTGGGTTCGTTTTTCAAGGTAAAGGTATGCATATTTAGACACATACCATACCTAAAGGTATCAACCCATAGTCATTGAAAAAACACACAATATCATAGATGAACGATGAAAGTAATAAAAACAATACGCTAACCGAACGCTTATAACGGAGTATAGAGATAACAAGAGTTTTCCTATTGATCTTAAGCACTTGGTGGTTAAGAGCTTTATTTTCATACTAAAAACCGAGTTTAGGGATCTCTTTTTATAAGCTCTGGAAAAAGGTCGATACGCCATATCGAAAGGGTTCTATACGACATATTAGGTAACTTGGCGTGGGCTCTACGAATATAATATTCTAGAATATTCATCAATCATCTTCGAATACGGCGTATAAGGTCTTTTGGATACGACGTATAAGATCTTCTTGTCGTGGATGATTTTGTGAAGTTAGGGCACTGATATGTCATATTTGCTGATGTGAATACGGCGTATTGATAGGCAATCTTGTTGTTCTGAATGTTGAAAGGTTTCATATATAACGTATCTGCTAGTGTGGATACGACATATTCTTTAAAGTCAGGCAATGGTCTTGAATTCGTCTATGTCTTGGGATACGACATATTTTTCTAGAATGATACGATGTATTGGTTGTCAGAATCAGTAGACTTTCTTGAATCCTTCGTTTATGCTCCAAAATGCGTGTTTTTCACTAACTTTCACCATTTGCTCACTAATATATGCGATTCATAAGTATAATTAAGTATCAAATCATATATAGAATAATGTAGAATGAGCAATATAGCTGGGATAAATGATGCTAATAATGTGACATTATTTAATGTCATCAAATATCCCCCCACTTGAATGCTACTTGTCCTCAAGTAGACTTTAGATTTATCTTATGAAAATGTATCCCAAACGAGTGTCCTGGATTTTTCCTTTAAGCATTTTTATTTAATTAATAGCGCATAACCAAACACCTCATGATATAGGAAAATGAAAACACTCAAATCACTCAACTAATCTATGTGATAACATTTAGTAATTCGCTCAATTGCTCGGCCGTAATGAGTATTCTATCATAAGCTTGGCAAGGATACACATCTCCACCACTAAAGCTAAGGAGTAATGGTATGTGCATAATTACACATACCATTTATCCGTTAAAACGGGCTTAAATGAGTAAAAACATACAAAAAATATGTTGTATTTATGTGTTTTGCTTTATTTACCGTGCATGTATCGGATATTAACAAAAAGACAAAAACAAAGCCAAAATCGACAAAACCAGGCACGGGAACGGAAAGAGCGGAAAAAGTCAAAGTCAAAGTCAACCCCGAGACACGGCAATAAAAAGAGCATCGAAAAAACGAACCCAAAAACCCAAAAATGTCAAAGTGGGCCAACCCGTACCCATTTTAGTGGGCCGGGTCAACCCACTATTATTACTAAACCCCTAAACCCACAAAAGGCCCAAACCCTTTTAAAGTAATCCTGGCCCAAAAAAAAAACCGTTAGCCCAACAAACCCTTTAACTTTTAACTTTGTTAGTCCTTAAGGGACTGTGGGTGCAAACGAAACATACTCCCTCAAGGACTAAAACTGTCAACCTTCTTAAACCTTTACACCACAAAGGACTATCCCTGCAACAATACAATACAAA
This sequence comes from Tanacetum coccineum, assembly GCA_026074375.1. Classification (NCBI taxonomy): domain Eukaryota; kingdom Viridiplantae; phylum Streptophyta; class Magnoliopsida; order Asterales; family Asteraceae; genus Tanacetum; species Tanacetum coccineum. Next base: position 21,763 of record BQNB010008387.1, read on the forward strand.
CTCAAGGGCTTAAATTGCCATTTCCCACAACTCTTACCTAGTTAAACCTTAAACCAAATTTCCCGCCAAGCCTAAAACCTTACTATTCACCATCCTCTGTCACTCTCCACACTCGAACACTATGCACCAGACAAACCCATCAACCACCAACAAACCACCCCACTTCACAAACGCCCACTTTAACTACGCTGTAATTACCCATGAAACACAAGTTGGTTGCTTGTTTTTGAATGACCAAAATCAAAGGGCTAATGATTTTTAGGAACTTCGAAACCATAGGAACAAATTGAATGCCAAGATTAAAGAACTTGAAGTCTTCACACGACAAACTAACACAATAGGCACTAACCAAGAAAAAGAATTCGTATATAAATAGACTATATTCCATTGTTAAAGGAGTGTAACTTAGAGTAGTAAATTTTTTTGGACGAAATATTTTATTATCTTCAAATTTCTGTCATTTTTCACTTTTCCAAGCCTTTAACCTTTTAATATTTAATGAAAAATTAATTTTTAATGTATGCAAATCTGGTCACTATAGTTATGCCTTTAAGCTATTTGTTTAAAAGACATTTCTAAAAGCTCTCACAAGCTTTTAAAACCTATTTTCTCGTTAAATCTAAGCTTTTCTAAGAGCTTTTGTTATTTTCCCCTGTCATTTAAAGTCAATAATTTTGCTTGAGGCTATAATGATGATAAGCTAGAACGGCCGAGCTTATGGGTTTATAGAATTGCTTATTTATAAAGCATGGAAGACTATATGAGCTTATTTAGTTGAAATCCCTGTTTTGACAAAGATTGAGGTAACCTCTTTCATTTTTACTTTTACTCATTTCACTGTTTTTGCTTATATTCTACTTATTACACAGCTCATATTATGCTTATTATCTATTAGTGTATAGCTTATCATTCCTATTAATTAGCTTAGTTAAATATCTGTCCATTACTATTAAAGCTTATTATTCAAAACTGTTTAGTTCCTAGATAATGCAAAGTCAGCCCTGTTAAAGGTGTGTTTGGGTAAGGTATAAAAATGGGTCAATGTAGGTTTCTAGCTAGCTTTTGACCTTTTAGGTAGTTTTGGCAATTAAATTCCAGTTTAAAAGTTAGTTCTTTTAACAAGGGGTTTAAGTTTAAAACTAAGGTTTACGGTATAGTCTATTAGAGACTTAAACTGTGGTAGTTGTAATTTCATATATAAAGCTTATTTTCTTGGATCTTCTTTAGTTGTCATTTAATCTGACTTTCTGCCTTGATTCAGGTCTAAAATGTAGTAAAGAGGCATAGTTTAGTCTGCACTTAGTTCTGTGTTTTTTGAGATCACAATCTGGCAAAATATCTAGTCTTTTTCCAAAGTCTAAAAAATAGTCATTTTTCATCACCAAAATTTAGGTATGATAAAACTTGTTTTAAGGCCTGAATTTGCTTATACAAGCTGTTTATAACATCAAACTTCATCTGTTTTAGTTTTTTAGGTTAAAAGTTCTTTTTACTAGCTTAAAATATAGGCTTGCAAAAAGCCCAATTTTTCTTTCAAATAAGAAAACCCAAACCAGTATTGATGAGTGAGTTCAGCCCTTTTGTCTTAAGCTTTTTCATGGCTAAATAATATTTCAAAATGTTTTCTAATTGCTGATTCTTGAAGCTTAAAGTATAAACTTGAATTGCCTTTAGGTCACTAAGCCATAAGGATCCCTTATGGGTCTTAAATATTAGCTTAAAGTTGCCCTCTTGGGCTGTTGGTTAACCATTTTATGCAAACTACTTATCTGCTTTTTAATTGCTTTACAACTTATTTTCTTTACTTAATTTAGGTTTCTATCTGCTTAATAGGTTAGATTTGGGGTGCTTTTAGCTTATGTAGCTTAGCTTTTAGCTTATTTGGATCTAAAAAAGCCCACAGTTCAAGCCATTTAGTGATTTAGTGAAAGTTAGCATTTCTGTCCATCAAATCCAGCTTAATCAAGCTTATTTTTATGTTTTATAAAAAGTCATTTTTCTAAAGTTTGTTATTTTGGCTTAATTTATAAGTTTTTAAAAAGAAAAATAAAAAAATGTTTTGTAAAAAGGAGAGGCCACAGGGGTCGAACCTGTGACCCCTCCCTTTGCACACACACGTCCCAAACAACACACACTACCACCAGCACCAGATAGGGCCATCTGTTTTTCTTTGCACTCATTATTGTTTTAACCCCTTTTTCACTCCTTTTCTCATAAGCTACTTCGTAGCTTATTTTATTTTTTCTAGGCTTATTTAGTTTAGCACTTGAGCCCGTTTTATTTTTCATAGAAACCGTTTGTCATTAAGTACTTTTTGTAAATTTTTTAGATTTTTTATAAATAGTTTAGTATTTTTAATATTTAATTTAGAGTAAAACAGTTTTTAATTCATAAAAAATTATTAAAAAGTCAAAAAATATAATTCTTTTTTAAAATTTTTATCATTTAGGATTTAGGAAAATTAAATTTTTATTCGTAGGGTTAAATTTGTAGAAGTTGGTTTTTTAAAGAATGGGAATCGGTCCCGTTCTCGTTTTTCTTCGTTTTTTCACCTTAATTGCTTTCGTTTTAGGGTTTTCTTTATTTGTTCTTGCATTTTAGTTATTTTGGATTTATAAAAAGTGAAAAAATCATTTTAAGATTAAATCTTGATAATTTAGGTTTTAAAGTCACGTTTTTTTAGGATTCCCGTTATCGTTTTTAGGTTTTAAGCTTTAGTTGTTTTCGTTTTTATTTTGCTTTACTTGTTTTTCCCGTAAAATTATAAAAACCAATCAAATCTTGTTCCATTCAAGCATCAAATATCAAACCGACTTTCGACTCTCCATTGCACGCCTCGTTGGGGATAACGACCCAGGAATATCATATACTACTCGGATTTCATTGATTTTCTTTCTTTGAACCTTTTCAAGGGTCACTTGATTTGGTTTGGTTAATAAAAGTAGTATATTTATTATATATTATTTATATATACATTAAGAAACCAATCAATTTTTGGCGCCACTGCCAGGGAGGAGTTTAAGCCATTGTCGTTCCGACGTTTGACAATTAGTGCTTTGAAGATCCTTCCTTGTGAAGTTATTTTCTTTATAAAAATATAAAAATACAAAAATATTTTTTATTTTCTTTTATTAGTATATAAAAACAAGAAAAATCAAAAATATAAAAACATTGTCTTTAATAAAGAATAAAAACAATCATCAATATAATGCTTCCTCAACTTTGAGCATTATCATAATAAGTTTCCACAAAAGATTAAAAACTTGCCTTTGTGTACCTTGTGAAGTACGTCTTCACCTTTAAGAGATTAACAAACTATAAAAGGGTATAAGGAGAGTTTTTTTCCGAGAACTACGACCTTTGTTTCTAAGGAGAAGTGTTTTTAATAAGCTGCGCGCTTTCCCCGCTCCTCCCTCCTCTTGTGCTTTTTTGCTTTTAGAAGCTACCGTGAAGCTTGTTGATATTGGTTTAAGTTGTCTTTCTCATATTTTGTCCTTTAATAAAAATGAAATGTTATTAAAAAAACCAAAAAACCCAAAATATCTTCTTTTTCTTCTTATCCATTTTTAATTCTTTTCTTAACCCTCTATATTGTTTAATTCTAATGACCACTCCCAAATTTATCGTTCGTATCCCCCCTCTTCACGTTTAAAGAGTGTTCGTCTTGTGGAGCTTTGTACAATAAAACATGAGCCTTGTTCTTAAAGGGGGTTTTCGTTGGCAAATTTGTTCGTTTTATCCCTGATAAAACACCTGACTCGTCTCAACGACCCCCTCATAATGTCCCAATTTGAGGACCCGTTTGATGGTCTATAATTTGTCGCAATAGTGCTCTATTACTGAAAGAAATTGAGGGAAATGTTTTGGATGAAAATTGAAATTTTTCCTAAACACTTCCGAGGTGGGTAAAGGCTTCATCAAATCCATTCCTTTTCTTTGATTCGCCTCTCCCAGGAGTTAACACACCATGGGATGTGATGAGAATAGTATGTAACCCTGACTTAATTGACCACCATTGTTGTAACGAGTGTGGTGATTCGTTAGACGATATCTTTTGTCAACGATGTACTTGTGAGTCTTGTGGGAGCGGTGCTCATTATGGCTATAATTGTCCACCGATAGTCCCGATTATCTCTAATCCGGAACCATGCAACAATCAAACCGTTGATGAGCTCCCACAAACTTCGCCAAGTTTTGATCCAACATGATATTCTGGAGAAGGAAATTTATTACCTTATTTTTCAAAACCTAATTTTGTTGATGATTCTCCTAACATTTTTAACCCACCTCCACAACCCCCGACGTACTCTTATGAGTTTTATGGGAACGATGCTTATTATGGTCACGATTGTCCACCTCAAGTTCCGTTTATCTATAAACTAGAACCGTGTTACAATCAAGACTTTAATTTCCCACAAAATTTTCAATGTTTCCAACAACAATATCTTTGTTGTGAAAATTGCGGGGGCCCTCATGAGACTTTCCAATGTCAACCAATGAATGAAAATTATTATGAGCCAAATTTTTGCTATAATTCTAATTCTTTTGGTTTTGACCAATTTCAACCCTCTCAATTTATCATCGATCATATTAATTCAATGAATGATCATCTAAAAGCTCATTGAGACTTTCAACAAGTGATGGATGATTCTATGAGTAAGCTTCGTGAGACGTTTCAAACTTGGTTACAACAACGGCAAGAACAAGTGGTTAATCTTGATATTTATACTCCCGAGCCTTCGTAATATCGGAAGATTCCCATTTGCTACGATGATGAAGACGACGAGTATTCTTTTGCTACACAGGAATATCTTAAGAAATTCTCCTACGCAATCACACCCGATTTACCAAAATCAGACTCTCTTATAATTGAGGATAAGCATCTCGACACTATTCCAGAAACAGAATCGGACGAATTAATAAAGTCTAGTGTTGAGGACCTTGTCCATACCCCAAGTGAGTCCGATGGTATATCCGAAAGTGAGTGTGATGTGCCCGATTGTGATGATTCTCAAACGACAAATTTTTCAACGTTTTCCAATCCTCTCTTCGACGATTCTACCTCTAGTGATGACGAGTCAAGTCATGAGGAGGTTATTCACGAAATAAGTTTTAAAACTTATTCGAACCCTCTTTTTGATCTTGACGAGGAAATCATTTCTAGTGAGTTTAATCCGATTCATAATGAAGACCTCGATTCTACTCCGGATTAGGAGTAAGTCTCACTCTGTTTACCAGGAAAAGAGACTATGTTTGTACTTTTTAGAGAAACGCAAGTATTTCATTTACGACTTATGTTGCATGTATACACAATTAATTAGAAACACAAAAGAAGGTGTTTTAATTCTTAGTATTTTCAATAATTAAATTCTTAAAAGATTTTTTTAACTACCCAATTATATTATAATAACGACTAAGATTTACCAGACGGGACCTGTCCCTCTTATTATCAGAAGGTCTGACCAAGCGTCGTAAACAAGTTGGGCATAGATGTGTAAGCGGTTTAATTTTGTGCAATTGCATTGTAGTTGTTTGCAAGTCTTTGTTTTTGTGGACACATGACTTTGGTAGTTCATTTAGTTGGCCATGGTGACATGTTTTTTCTCATTTATGCTCGGGTCCGACGGGTATTTCCAGGGTATACTCGTTTGATGGCGACAAAATATGATCTTGCAATATAATTGACTTAGGAGGGGGGTGGGGGGGGCGGGCTATGGGAGGGTGAGGTGTGGGGGGGTTGGGGGCGGGTGGGCGGGGTAGTTTTTTTATTGTTATTTATTCATTTGTTTCGGGTGTTGATGACATTGTATTCGTGGTTGCAATGTGTGATTTTTAATTTTTTAAAAAATTTGTTTTTCATTAATTTTTAAAATAAAATTTTTTTTATTATTTTGTTTTTTTTTTTTTATATATTCCCCCCCCTCCCCAACATATCTGACCGTCCATGACCCCCAGATAGATGTGTAACTGTGTGTGTGTGTAGTAGCGTGAGTAAAAGGCGCCTGAATGGTCTTTTGCATCATTTCTTAGGACTTCTACAAGAAGTTTAACCAACTCCACAGATAGCTATAGCGCGATACCTAACCGTTCGTAGAGTTAGTATAGGCAAGATCTCCCCCCCCCCCCCCCCGGGGGCTCTCGCACAACAGTGTTTCTTAGGGTGAATAGGTTGGGAAGGCTTGTTCACGGTCTAACAAAATTCTATGAGTTTGAGACCCCGCCAAACTATTATTAATGTCGTTTTTATGTTTAAAGGAAAAGCAGGTTAACATCACCTCTTATTTACCCCTCGTCGAATGGTTGGTTTTCTCTATTAAACTCAAAATACTAAAACTACTCTACTGTTGACTAATCAATATAATAAAGATTGTTTTGTTATTTAATCAAGGATAACTTTCCTAGATGTCCTCCCCCCCACAAACACACCTGGAGTTGCTTTGTCACACAAGTGATGAATCCCCACTATGTAATTATTTCTAAGTAATATTGAACGGATTACAACGAACCCGCCGTCTATTTAATATTCCGTCTCACATCACTCCCCTACACACAACCCCCCCCGGCAACGTCCTCTTTTTTTTTTACTTCTTTTTCAAGTAAGGTAGTTGATGAAAAGACTATTACAAGCCCTTAGATGTTATATTGTATGAAATTGAAGTTATATTAAGAGAGTGTGATCAACATAAAGGGGAATGTATTGAAGACTGTATAGACTCTAGATGGGTAACATTTTTTCGTTGTCTTACAACAGTCATGTTTCTCCTGTTGAGGACATATCGATACAGTTGATAGCAAGATGTGAAATGGATGGTTTTCTAAGGACCTTAACATGCATATTCATGTCAGAGAAAGAAAAAAAAAATATTTCTTCGTTTTGGTGAACACGCACTTAAGATCTACTCCTAGGTTTCATACTCATATCAGTTTAAAAAATCGATAGAAGGTTTTCACAAGCATGTTAAAGATTAGTAGTGCAAGAATAATATATGAATCTATAACAACGCATTAAAACATATATTGATGAGTGTAAGATATTCTTGTTACGTTGATGTTAAAACATGAATGTGAAGGATATCGTACTGATAGGGTGTGTGTGAGGCCTAGATCGTGCCCTAACAGCTGCTAAATGAACTAGGGTTCGCCCCTTTCTTTTACTCTAAAGTTACACACCTAAAACCCTAAAAATAGATTTGTATTTATGGAAATATCGATTGCGGACGGATCGTCGCGTGTTAATCGTGACGTCGTCATGAATAGAATATTCTAGATAATGGGCTGGTCCGTATACAATCTGTGATTGCACGCATCTGGAAGTTATTGTGACGTGTCTTGAGATGGGTTGTGACGGCGTCACGTGTAATCTGTGACGCCGTCTCCAGCTTCTGAGTAGAAATTCTTAAGAGATGTTGGTGTAGGTCGTAGTCTTGTCTATTTCTCCAAATGAGCCCAAGTCACGTGTATTTCCTCCAAATGCCTTCCAAATGCTGAATACCTGAAAAGGAACGATTAAGTACCTATTTTGGGCATAAATGCACGATTTAGGAGGTTAAACGACCCCAAAAAAGTGTATAAAATGACACCTCGTCAAATACCCCTACACTTGGACTTTGCTTGTCCTCAAGCATATTGGGCTTTTCTACCTGAAAATAGAATATGTGTGGGTCATTTTACCTTTTTTTACTGTCTTTGTAAAGAGTATTTCTGACAAGACAATCTTCATAGAATCCTCATAATTAAAAGCACGGAAAGTATAATACTAGCACCTTCACATAGTGGTTTGTGGATTCTTCTCTTTTCACGTCAGGTTGTATAATAAAGATTATAACATATGTGTGGGATCGAAACCAAAAATCAACACTCATTACCTGCATAGCATATAATGTATTACGCCCCTAGCTTAGTATAAGGATTCTTAACACCTTCCACTGCTACGCTGTCAGCTTTATTCGTTTACTATGTCTAAAGAGGTTTTTTTAAAGGGTTGTGGGATGTAGGTGTAATATAACATAGTAATGGTAAGAACGGAGTGGTACATATTGGCTGGCTCTTTGGGTGTATTTGGAGAGGAAAGGGTTAGCTGTATTATGATTTCATGCTGAATACACTTTGGATTGGTTGCTAAGCCAATGTTCGGACGATGATTACAAATATGTACACAATACTATATATCAATCTCTTTGTCTTTTTTTCTTATACTCTTTTTTTGAAAATGTATAATACATCCATAGTACTTGGGGTTTATAAAAGTGTACTGCCCTTAGTCACTTGAGCTTTTTTTTTTTTGCTCATGCTCGATTTTTTGACAATCTAACTAATGACCCAAATTTGAGTAGATCAAAATAACATGGTGCATCATCTAACAAACGTATAGGGGTATTGACTTAACTTTTCTTCCCTATTCTTCCGCGTGTGAATAAATACAATCCATGAATCCCAATCGTCCAAAAGAACCAGTAATTTACAAGGATAAGGACTTAGTAACCGTGTACTCAATAATTAACTTGGGTTAAAACAAATAGTATTTACAAGGATAAGGACTTAGCAACCGTGTACTCAATAATTAACTTGGGTTAAACACAATAATGTACTAAAGGTGAGTACATACAAGGTAGGCTAAGGCGATTTGGGTGTAACGATTGGTTTAAGGGTTAACAATGCTCTTCATTAATGATCTGGAATCCACCAGAAAATTACAAGAACCGTGAAAAAGGATAGGCTCGGAGGGTTATACTAGGGGTATCCTGCACTAATAATGAGTGCATGGCAAGGGTGTGGGATAGTTATATGATCGGTGTGACCATCATAACAATTACAGGTTTAAAACATGGGTTAATCCTAATGCCTCTTATCAAGCAAATCCTAATACTTACTATGCGGTCTCGGGATGCATCACAAAAACAAGTTCTAGAATTTAATATACTACCGGTACACTCATATAATTTAATACCGATCTCAATGCTCCAGAAAAGGCGACGAAGACCACACGTACACATCCGTAACGACGGAATAGACACATGTGACTGCTCACTCCTTAACTCGAGAAAGCTAAAGGTATAAACTATCTTGGGCATCAATAATAGATACCCGAATTCCTAAAGATCTAAAGGCGAACCTCACATTTTTGGGGTGGAATTCTGAGGGTTATTGTGCTAGTCATATAAATTCCTATCCATGAGACGCTATTAATACTCGGTTTTCGTCGGTATGTGTCATAAAAAAATTTAAATTTGGGTAAAAATTACCTCTTATGCTATGTTTCGATATATTACCCATCATTTTAAGGACAAAGCAAATGGCAAATGAAAGAATAGTTTCTAAGGCTTATTTCCCCCTACACTTAAGTTGAACATTGTCCCCAATGTTCTATAAAGGTACCCGTAAAAACAAATTAAAGGGAAAAGAAAACAAGGAAAAGAAACTAGTACTCCCCTGGTTTGCTCAATAATGGAGAAGAAACATGCGATAACTGGTTAAATCGTCATCCAAGAATCATCCAATGAAACTTCCTAAGAACTTCCAAGCTTCTTCTCATCAAATATAACCTGTAATCAAAGACAAAGACAACTATACCAAGCATAAAATGTGCGATATAATAATATACAATTATGAAATTAGGGTTTGACTCGATAAAGCAGTAAAGATAGGATGAGAGAATTGTCAAACTCGTTGGTTTTGCAGGTTTATAACAGAAGAGTACATATTTTAAATGTTATGCAAGTTTTATTTTCAAAAATAATTAAAAACTTTAAGTTTTCTGGACCTGGGCGTTTGACGCCGTCAGGAAAATCCTGACGCCGTCACAGGTGTCGTGGTGACGGCGTCGCGTGTAAATCGTGACGCCGTCTCCACGTTCTGTGAAAACAAAATTTTTGTTTTTGATGAAAAATTTCCTGCACTTGATTCCATAAGTTAATTCCTATACAAATAGCTGCATAAAACCTAAGATTTGACAATTTACTCATATGACTCGAAACTGACGCGAATTAATCTAAACAAATTATTTAACATGCTTGAACTTGGTTCAAAAACCAGATAGATTCCCCTACACTTATTGTTTGCAAAATACCTTTGATTGAAGTTAAGACGAGGTTAAAAACAATACAAAGCATGATTACAAGATAGAGTTCGAACATGATAGAATAAAATGAAAAGAGTAAAACACATGACACTCCTAATTGCGGGAAAAGTAAATATTGGGTTGCCTCCCAAAAAGCGCTTTTCTTTATTTTACGAGTCTTGTAGCTAGACTCGAAGTCACACGTCCTTACGTGTCATAGAAGTGGTCCAAGTCGATGATTTCCCTTGGGGGAACTTTACTCTTCTTTTTCTTTCCTCATATCCGGAGACTTCATAGTGGGAGATTGACTAAGGGTATTGGTAATACTTTTCCTCTCTTCTTCTCCATCTCAAACTTCTCCATCTGGGTTGGACTTAGTCTATATCTTTAATCGTCCTTAATCTTTTTCTTCCTTGCGTGCATGCTCCATCCTCCATATTTTGGGTGGTTTATCCCATGTTAATTGGTTTTAAATTTAGGTCTCTGTTTCCCAACATACGTTTTTAAGGGTTAAAAGTGGGGTATGGCCCCTAAGAACTCTTAAACCATCCTCCTAAACACTAAGGTATCGTACCTTAAAAGATTGAGCTCGACATCCTATAAAAGCAAATTTCCTCCCCATTCTTCGGTGCAAAAGAGTCTAAGAAAGTCCTTCCTACAAAATAAGGAGGTTTCGTGCGATCTGTTCCATATCCGAGAGAGGATCGTGGTTTATATGAACTCTTTTTTTTTTTTTTTTTCCAAGTGTGGAACAAATACGGTGCATTCCGTCCTCACCTAAGTCTAAATACTACCCATGTTACTCCGAATATAACCGACCTAGAAGAGTGATTATCACGCATAATCAATTATATTTATATTATATTTTAATAAATTTCATAATTTGAAATTCCGAATAAATTACGTTTTTTTCTTCCCTAGCTAACCGCTATTTTTGCCATCCTACTTCAATAAATGCGTTAGGCGTAGCTTAGTCCTACAATCTATAATTGCGTTGGCGGTAGCTAGGAATCCTCTCCCTACTAGCAAAGGGGTCTCGGGATCCTTCTTCATATCGATCACATAGAAATCATTTAATAGTTTTAGTTTCCCTATGTGGACTTCTACGTCTTTAACAATCCTAACGGGGTAGGATTTGGTTCTGTCAGCTAATCCAAAGATATGGTCAGTCTCTTCTAATAATCTGATGTTAAGCTTTTTGAAGAGGTAAAGTGGGATTATGTTCACACGTGATCCTAGATCAGCCAAGGTGTCGAAAGGTTTTGAGTCCCCTAATCTACAAGGTAGAGTGAATAGTCCAGGGTCTTCCATTTTCGCAGGTATTTCTCCTTGGACAAATGTTGATCTGTTTTTGCCTAGTTCTAAGCTTTCTACGTATTTATCTAATATGGCGTTATAGATTGGAGCGTGAGCTAGGACTTCAAGAACCGGTAGGTTAAGATGCAAATCCTGGAATTCATCTTCAAGAGTTGGTTCAGGCTCTTCTGGTTGTTGTGGTTCGGTTTCAATCTTGGGTTGTCGCAGGCTTGTTTGGGAAATGGTTGCCTCCTTGAAATGTGCCTTGATAGCATTGATTGAGTTGGAAGGGTGAGATGAGCATTGAGGATTAATTGTTGGGTAAGAACGAGAAGACAAAACTGAGGTAGTACTCAGTTTTAGGTTCTTGACCATATCGCTAGGTAGCTCTCCCGCTATTCGATCGGTGATGGCCTTCAACATTGTGTCAATTTTGTTGGTCATCTCGCTTTGCTGTTGTTTGAAATTTTTGTTCACTTCCATCAAGTGTTGGACTTGATTTTCGAGCTCGATTAGACGGCGGTCGGATGTACTCGGGACATCTTGAGGCAATGCGATTGCCTTGACCGGCTTAGCGAAATCCCTTGGGTCGTTCCAACTTTCGTTGTCATAGAGGGCGAGGTCCTCTAATAATGCCCAGGATTCTTCAGCGTTTAGGTCACGAAGCTTACCACCGCCGATTTGGTCAATGGTTCGTCTTGTGACGGAAGTTGACATGGGTCATAAAAAATTTGGACTTGGAGCCAAATGCGATGACATGATAATTGGACTTTCTATAGTAAGATCCTTGAAACGGGTCCCATAGCGTTGGATAGAGATCTCCATGATGTTTGGTTTGAAACATCTGATATCATTGCGGAGTTTTTGCCGTCCTTCCTCGGTGGATAAGAAATGAGCAAGGCTTTCGGATAGTAAGATCCTCCCATGTGGTGATGATCCTGCTAGAAGACGTTCAGCCAACTTGCAAGCTTGATGCGAAGGAAAATTGAAATAAACGCAGGCGCGATTTTTTCCTATTTTCACCTTCAAGGTCAAGTGATGTCCACAATTTAAGGAACTCCCTTACGTGTTGGTTGGAATACCTCGGACCAAAGTCCGTGGAATAAGCATCCGTTTTTGCACCAAACCAGAGGAGTCCGGATCAGAAGAGGTACCACGTTGTTCCCTGCGAGGATCTCGATGGTATTCCTATAGCCCTTGTAGCTAGGTTGAGTAGTCTCCTAGAGTGCGGATAGGATTCTCGTCTCCCATGGTGGTTGACGAGAATGAGTTACGAAACAGATAACACAAAAAATAGATAGACTACAAGAAAGCTAATATGCGGAAATTAAATCTTACTTGAAAGGATTCAAGCAAGTAGAACTAAGTTAAACTATGATCAATACCTAACCATTCCCCGAAAACGGCGCCAAAAACTTGATGCGATCGTCGTAAGACTTCTACACGAAGTTTTACAACTCCCTAGGAAGAGTACCTAACCATTGTAGTAGTAGTATAGGGAAGACTCGGGGGTTGTTATTGTTCTCTAGGGGAATAGGTTGGGAAGGCTTGGTCATGGTCTAACAGAATTCTAAGTGTTGAGAGAGGATTCTTTTTGTATTTTTATGTTTATAGGAGAGCAGGTAAATCATATATTTGAAAGGTTGGTTGGTTTAGTATTAAACTAAATATTAAACTACGCTACTGGTGATAACAATATAATAGAAGATTGTGTTTATTTAATCATGTATTACTCCCTAGATTGCTTCTCCTAGTGTTGTTGCTTTGTCACACTTGTGAAGATTGGTGTAGAAGTTTTATATACCCAAAATATATATAAAATATAATACTTTAAAAGAGCAATTAAGAAAATTCCCTAAGGAAAATTCACACTCAAAAATATATATAATATAATATATAATACGTATATTTAACCGGGTAAATACGATCACCCGGGTCGTTACCCCAACGACTAGTGAAATTGAAACCTTGTTTAAGCTTGGATTATGATTTGAATAAGCGAATGGATGATTTGATAATCTAAAGCAACAATTAAAATGGACAATTAAAAACTATTTAAAAATAAATAAATCCTAGAAAATATAAAAAATATAAAAATAATTGAAATTATATTTTTCCTAAATAAAATAAGTAAAAGTAAATTTTTAGAAAAAAATATGATAAAATAAAATTTTAAGTAAAAAGACAAATACTTTCTCCTTACGCATTATTTTTGAATTTTTTAAGAATTAAAAATATATTTAACAACCCCCCCCCCCTCCCCCCCCTAATGTGTGTGAAATATAAAATTGTACCCCCAACCCCTCCCCCTCCGGCAAAACCCACCCCCAACTTCCCATCCCCCCTAACCTCTCCCCCCTCCCTCCCACCCTAAAACGTTCCTACAACCTCTCCTACCCCCCCCTCTCTCCACAGTAAATTTTTAGAGAGAAAGAGATATTAATAGTTTTGGCTTTTTAGGATTTTTTAGATATGATTTTTCTAAAATTTAAAAACTATTAAAAACTATAAATTAATTAAAACTTAATTAAAAATAAATCTAAAAATTTTATAAAAAATTACACTAAATAAAGAAAGTATGCAGAAATTTTCTAAAAATAATAAGCCCTAAATTTTTCTACTTTTTTTAAAAAATTTAATTAAACTTATTAATTCTAACCTAATTATTTAATTAATACTTATAAAAACGTATTAATTAACTTAACCTAAGACTGAACTTGCAAAGACGCTAAAGGGGGGACTAACAGAGTAACTCAAACTAATAACCGAGGGACAAACTATAAAACCTAAAAATTACAATTTCTACCCTGGGCCCAACCCGACTTAAACTCAACGTCCTAATTAAGGCTTCTACAGTAAAACTCTTAACAGACAAAGGGCTAACCTAGTTAACAAAGAAATTAGAAAATTACATAAATGGTCCCTGAATACCCACCCCGACAACAAACTAAGTCCTACTCTAGGCTTAATAATAAGTTGAAATTCAAAAGTGCTGTTTAGGAAAAACTCAAAAGAGAAAAGTTGTAGAATAAGCTGGTGGGAGTAACTTTAATAAAAGCAATAGGTGCTGAAACCCAAAGATAAGCTCATAAACAGCTTATCAATAAGCTGTTTACAGAAACAAGGGCTTAACCTTTGGTTTTGCTTTTAAACTTATAAAAAACTCAATTTAAGCTAAATTTTAAAAAGGAAAGATGATTTGGAGAGCTTATGATGTGCTTATTCTAAATGTGAAAAGAAAAATGTCTAAATTAAACTGAAGCTTATCTAAAATTTAAGGGCAAAGAGGTAAACTCAGACTTAAGCAAGAAAAGCTCAAATTCAGCTTAAGAAAATAAGCTCAAAAAGCTGAATCAGAAGCTAAATCTTTGCCTACTTATCAATCAACTAATAAGAAATGAAATTAAGAAAGAAAATCAGATACTACAACTTTTGAAAATTCAAAATTAAGAAACTAATCCTATTCCTACTGTTTTTGGTTTTTTTTTTGGCCTTTTAGAAACTTTTAAGCTAGATTATACCTAGGATTATAAGCAGAGAAATCAAAAATAAATCCTATTCTATATTAAGCCATGCCTATAATATAACCTACTTGAATTTAAGAACCTAAGACCTAAGCTAGCTACCCTAAAAGTTGAAACAAAAGTGATAGCAGGAACTGATAAGTTCCTGCTGATGCACTTTGCAAAATGCAAAAGCAACTAGTGCAGGTGACCTTGTGGTCTCTACTGCACTAAACACACTCTCTTTGAGTGTTCAAACTTAAAACAAGCAAGGGTTAAGCCTTGGAAGGCTTAATTCAAAATTCACAAGCAAAAAGTAAGTAACAAACTGCCCTGGTGTAAAAACAAAGATAATAAGCCATAACTTTTGAAAATTAGCAAACTAACCTTTAAAAACTCTTAAACTACTGATTTTAAATGAAAACTCAAATTACTAAAGCAAATTGCATTCCCTAATTTGACTTTTTGAGGTCAAAAGTACTTAAACCAAACACTCCTTTACTGGCAGACAGATTTGAGAAAACTTATTAAATTGAAATCTACTTATTAAAACTACAAAACCAGATAACTAGGAGCTTATAACAACTGGATTAAACACAATTTAACAACTGATTAAGCTAGAATCTATGATCTAAGATATTATACTACTATTTTTGGATTTTTTATAGATTTTATTGACAGAATTGAAAACTAAGATCTATGACCTTTTAAGCAAAAACAGATTCAAGTTAATGACTATTAAGCAAAAATATGATAACTAAAAGTACAAATAAGCAGACACAATAAGCAAATAAGCAATTAAGAGTATATTATGACTAGTTAAGCTAAATTATGAAAATTCAAAGAAAATTTTAAGAGGAAACTTACATTGACTTCTAGCTAAACAAGAAGTTCCAATTATGGCAGCTACAAGCTCCCTAGCTTATTAATAAGCTAGGGTATAAGTCCATGGGGATCCTTCCTTTATAGATCCCCCTTCCATAAGCTAATAATCCAAAATGCAAAGGTAATTAAGGTTTTTAAAGCTGATTATTGAAATTACAGTATGATTAAGACTAGTTGAGCTCTATCATGAGCTTATAGACTCATGAGAGCTGAATTGGGCTTATAAAAGCTTATTGAGGTTTTATGAGTAAAAGTGAGGAAAATTTAGAATGGAAATGAGAGCTTATGACAATTTAAAACTAACTTTTATTAATAAAAACTGAATTACATTACTCTTAAAAGGAAATTACAACTGATTAAAAAATGAAATTACAATAAGCAAAAATTAAGCTATTAAAAAAAACACTAGAAAAGAATGCCCGTGTGTGGAGTGTGTGAGGCCTATTTATAGCCTGCCTTGGATCCTTCTAGCCTCTTGAGTCTCTTTCCAAGCTTTCAATCCGTACCCTTCATTTTTCATTCATTATTGATCTCTTTCTTGAGCCGTTGGATCACATTGTGGACACCTGAGGATTGCCAAGCTGTCATTCTATGATTGTGACAGCTTGTGCTACTTATGTGAGTAGATTAGCACAAAAACCCACTATTATTTGTGCTTTCACCATGGCTGACGTGGTCTTAATTGAGTGTGAGCTTCATAATTCCTTTGATTTGACTGAAATCTCCCTATCATTGTGCTAACAAGCTTCTGAATTGACCATCTAACCCCTTGATTTCCATTTGCCCCTTAATTTACCTAGTATGGTGAAACGAAGATGACGATGAACAGTAATTCCCTCCTTGGCGCCTTTTTAATTGAAAAACGGGTAAAATGGATTTGAACTTTGGCCGAATGGCAATTCTAGCCCCTTTCTTCTCTTTTTTCCTTTTATAGTTATAATTAAGTTTCTAAAATTGCAAAACTAGTCCCTGGAGTTTATACAAAATAGAATGGCCTAGTTAAATGGGCTTAAGTTTGGGCTTTTGGGCTAATTTTGATTCGGATAGGGTATTTAAGGCCCATTACTAGATTTTGAGGCCCAATAAGGGTTTCTATGGCCCATTAAGAGATGAGGGGATATTTTTGGCTTTTTGTGAAACTTTAAGGGTTAAAGTGAACTATTATAGGGTTTTGTCTTTTAGTGGTTGACTGTGTTGACCATGTTTGACTGGATTATGACTGAGGCTTGACTTTTCTGGCTTCAGTTTTGAATTCTTTGGCTTCTTTTGTACTTTTCTGATTCCCGTGTCCGTGCTTGCCCGTTTTTGACTGTTTTCTTGTGATATTTTGATATATCCGTACCTGCATACACAAAACACAAATACAAGCATATTTTTGCCATTTTTGGTCTGTTTTGGGTTTAATTGGGTTATTTTAGGTATTAACGGATATGTGTATTTTACACTTATCAAAATTCCCCAAACTAAACGATTGTGTGTCCTCACGCAATATCACATGCCTTATAACCAAATACCTTGAAACTTCCCCAAACTAAACCTTTGAAAAGTAGCAAAGAGTTTTGTTGAGAGAGATAAGAGATCACAAGTTATAAAACACCCGATTTCTCATTTTCAAAGATTTTTTTTAATGAATTTTCTTTATAACTATCTACCTAACTACAACTTATTCTTGTGTTGGCATAATGTATTGTTTTCATTACCTCATTGGTAACTTTAAGGATCATAGAATAAAAAGCACAATTAAGTGTCTAAAAGATAACTTCATCATCCCCGATTTTTCACTTTTCCCATGCTAAGCTTAAAAATAAGATCACTGTTGATTACGAACTAAGATGCTAAGACTACTTATAATTACAACTTGTGAGTTCCTCTTCCCGACATAAATCATATATTTAGGTGTGTGTGTTCAAATTAATTTAAACCATTAAATCCACATATTTAGATAGATGAAATCCGACCAAGCTTTACACTTAGCAAGATCACATCTCAAAGCAAACAAAAACCTCCTTAGCTAAGACATCGTTGGTTCACTTGTCCCATGAATGACTTTCTTCTCTAGCAATCCCACCGTCATCGGGTAAGTGCTAAGGCTTTTGACACCCCATCCGGAGAATACTAATCGAAACGCATGAACTTTCGATGAAAAAGCCTTGTAGACTTTTGCAAACCTTAGCTCAAAAGAATACCTTGGTTTTAGAAAATGAAACTTTTACTATTTATTTTCTAACTTTGCAACATTATTATTTCTATTTACATTATTAGGCTAGGAATTGGTATCATTTTTTTTTTCGACGACACATCGGCTACGCCTCCGACAAGAGCTCGCGTACTTATTATGATACCAACCCTAAATATACAACCTCCACCCTTTCTTTCGATGTCACATCGGGAACGAACCGACAAATGTCCATGTACTTTTTTGCGATGGAGTTTGTATATTAACACTAAGGATTTATAACTTGCATCCTTTTTATTTACCAACTATATTTTTATAGATTTTTTTAATTAATTAATTAAATTTAACACATTATTTTTGCAAATAGAAAAATTTCGTTTTAGAAAACCAAAGTATAAACTTGAACTAAAATTCTTATTTACAATGATGTTTGGACTGCATATCGATACTGCTTTTCTTTGAAATGTTTGATTAGACTTTTAAGAGTAAAAACTCTTAATTGTAAAAATTATAGAGAACAATATGTTGATTAGACTTTTAAGAGTAAAACTCTAATTTGTAAAAATTAAAGAGAACACGTATAATTAATCATTTTAAGAATTTCAGGGAAGAAAAACCACAAGTTATTCTTATAAGCCTTTAAGCTTTCCAAATAAACTTTGTTTAGCATCCTAACTTATAATCAACACTATCATTTCTTACTCTTTGCAATTTAAAATCTCTAATAAAGAGATTCGCAAATACTTAGCCTATATAAAATCCAACTTGGCATATTTAAAATCTACTTGAGATTAGCACAAGTCTTCATTTACTAACGATTCAAGTTTAGCATGTTTAAAGTCTTCATGAGACTAGCACAAACTATCATCATTAATTGTTAAGGGTAAAAGCTAGAACTCAACACGTTCGATCGGGTCAAAAATTACTTTCTATTCTCACCAACGAAAAACCTACATTTTTGTCTTAACATTTATTTTTAAAAGATCTTAAAATTTTAAATTTTTTGCTATTTTTGTGGGAAAACGGGTACGTGAGAACAAAACAATAAGCAGGTAACATCAAATCGATAGATTCCCTCCCCAAACTAAAACGAAACATTGTCCTCAATGTTTAAAGTCGGGTTCTACGAAAATCTAAGCCGTTTATGAGGTATGCAAAGATAGACGTTAATCGATAATGATGAAAGGATATCGGATCTCCCCAAACTAATTTCAAACAAAGGATGAGAAGCTCGAGTGAAACGGGATACAACACCGGACACGAGAGTCTTTAGAAATTGTTGGGTCAATCCTGCAAAAATGCACAAAAACAAACAACAAACAACAAGAAACCGGAAGAGAATAGCCACAACACATCACAACACATTATTTAAGAAAATAGAAAAATAGAAAAGGATAAGCATGGGGTGAACTCCCACGAAGCGGCTTGTTTTTGGTAACCGAGTCACAAGCTTGACTCGATCCCTGAATTTAGTTGTCCTTAGGGAAAGTTTGGAGATCCGGGATAACCAATGGTGGTGTATCCCCTCCATAGTAATGCTTAAGACGGTGGCAGTTGACTTTGAAATTTGAACCATCAGGATGAGACAATTTGGCAGTGCCATAAGGAAAAACTTCGGTAATAGTGAAAGGACCGGACCATCGGGACTTGAGCTTTCCGGAGAAAATCTTTAATCGGGAGTTGAAAAGTAAAACTTGATCACCAACATTGAAGATTCGATTCTTGATCTTTGAGTCGTGAAGTTTCTTCGTCTTCTCCTTGTAGATTAATGAATTCTCATAAGCTTGATCTCGAAGCTCGTTAAGTTCATTGAGTTGGAGCTTTCGATGATCACCCGCGGTTTTGAGATCGAAGTTGGCATGCTTAAGAGCCCAATATGCCTTGTGTTCTAGCTCAACTGGTAAATGACACGATTTTCCATAAACTAGCTTGTAGGGCGTGCATCCGATTGGAGTCTTGTAAGCGGTTCGGAATGCCCACAATGCATCGTCTAACTTGTCTGACCATGAGGCACGGTTTTCTCCTACCGTCCTTTCTAAGATTCTTTTAAGTCCACGATTCGTCACCTCGACTTGACCACTAGTCTGAGGGTGGTAAGCGGTAGAAAGACGATGTGTGACACCATATTTAGACATAACTTTATCAAATTTGTCATTACAGAAATGGGTCCCACGATCGCTTATGATAGCTCTCGGTGCACCAAATCGGGAGAAAAGGGATTTTAAAAACTTGACAACTACTCTAGCATCGTTGGTGGGGAGCGCCTTGGCTTCAACCCATTTGGAAAGATAATCGACGGCTACTAGAATATATTTGTTTCCTCTAGACGACGGAAAAGGTCCCATAAAATCAATACCCCAAACATCGAAAATTTCACAAACTTGGATTGCATTTTGAGGCATCTCATCTCGATGTGAAATTTTATGTGAAAATCTTGCCTTAGTCTTTGACATGCATCACAGATTTGATTTTTTCATTAATGAGCATCTTGATATATGGTTAGGCCAAAAGAAAACCGGCATCAAAATACTTTCCCGAGCGGTGATAATTGGCATATGATGGGCCCCCGGTGGGTCCTCCATGACAAGCTTGAGGATTTCAAGAGCTTCTTAGGCCCAAATTAACACCTACGGATGACTTTGATCCGCACATATTCGAAAGAGATAGGATATTATCTTGGATTTATTCAAGGTAGTAATATCCTTTACAAGCTAAAGGTTCAACATATTAGAGTACATCGATCCTACATCATCCCAAAAGTAATGCTTTACATCCTTGAAAAACTTTCTCTTTTGTTGAGTTGACATTCCTTTGATGAGAAAATTCCCCGCGTGGTAATTTGCTATATCAGCAAACCACGGGGTATTTTGGTTATCATGAGAAGTCACCGTATTCAATGTTTCAAGAGGAAAGGTTTCATTAATCTCCTTAGGATCAAAAACATTCTCATACGGGTTTTCAAGACGAGAGAGGTGATCGGCTGCATAGTTTTCAGCTCCTTTGGTATCAATCACTTTAAAATCGAATTCTTGGAGAAGTAAGACCCATCTAAGCAATCTTGCTTTGGCGTCTTTTTTGTTGAAGAGGTATTTCAAAGCGGAATGGTCCGTGTAAACAACACTTTTATTCATGATAAGATATGATCAAAACTTCTCAAAAGCGTAAACTACTACAAGCATCTCTTTTTCGGTTGTTGTGTAATTCGATTCTGCTTCGGTCATCATCTTACTTGCATAATGAATTGGCCTAAAATACTTCTCAATCCTTTGCCCTAAAACCACCTATTGCATAATCGCTTGCATCACACATGATTTCAAAAGGTTAATCCCAATTTGGAGCAATGAGAATTGGAGCTTCGGTTAACTTCTTTTTCAATGTTTGAAAGGCTAGAATGCAATCTTCCGAGAAGATAAACGGGGTGTTTTTCTCTAAGAGATGGGTCATAGGTCGAGAGATCTTTGAAAAGTCTTTGATGAATCTGCGGTAAAAACCAGCATGCCCGAGAAAACTTCGAATTCCCTTAACGGTGGTTGGGTGAGGTAGCTTAGAAATCAAATCGATCTTAGCTTTGTCGACTTTAATTCCTTTCTTCGAGATCTTATGTCTGAGTACGATACCTTCTTTCACCATGAAATGGCTTTTTTCCCAATTTAAAGCTAAGTTGGTGTCTTCGCACTGTTTAAGCATTTTTTCTAGATTGGTGAGGCACGTAGAAAAAGAATTTCCAAAAACCGAGAAATCATCCATGAAGACTTCCATTATCTTTTTAATCATGTCATGGAAGATTGCCATCATACACCTTTGAAACGTGCCTGGTGTATTGCATAAACCAAAAGGCATGCGGCGATAAGCAAACGTTCTGTATAGGCAGGTGAATGTGGTCTTTTCTTGGTCATTTGGATCAATTGGAATTTGGAAATAACCCGAGAAACCGTTGAGGAAACAATAGTACTCATTTCCTGCGAGTCTCTCAAGCATTTGATCCATGAACGGCAAAGGGAAATGGTCTTTTCTTGTAGCTTTGTTCAACTTGCGATAATCTATGCATACTCTCCATCTTGTTACAAGTCTTGTCGGAACTAATTCATTATCATCATTTGTTACTACTGTCATTCCTCCTTTCTTTGGTACACAGTGTACTGGGCTCACCTAAGGACTATCCGAGATTGGGTAGATCAATCCAGCGTCAAGAAGTTTTTCAACCTCTTTTTTAATGACACCATGGATCTTTGGATTAACCCTTCTTTGATGTTAGACCGCGGGTTCATAGTTGTCTTCCATTAGAATTTTATAAGAACAAAATTCCAAGTTAATACCCTTAATGTCAGAGAGCTTCCAAGCAATTGCTTGCTTTCAGGATTTAAGAACCTTTATGAGAGCGATCTTTTCATCATTGCTCAAATCTTTGGCAATTATAACAGGTAACTTGTTATTATCTGCTAAAAATGCGTATTCGAGATAAGGTGGTAAGTCCTTAAGTTCAACCTCAGGAGGTTCATCGATTCAAGATTCGGCAGATTTACAAACTTTAAGATCTTTCTTGATTTCTGGTAAGTAATTTCCTTGATTTAGTGACGGCAAAGGATCACTATTGAGAAGAGATTCGAGAAGGAGAATGTCCCCCTCTGGGTCATAATAAGCATCATCAACTTCCTGTGAAGTTGGATCATCGGCTATAGCAAGAAAAGTATCAGCTTCTTCCAAAAGTAGAAAATCACTATCCCCGAAAGGAGTAAGAGTCAGAGAAGAATTTGAAATAATCGGATCATATCCAGGAGAAGGATTGCCATACGTAACTGAGTCGGAAAAATCTAAGACTTCTAATAAGATCAACTTTCTTCAATGATTTGAGATTGTTGTACGAAATAGAAGGCGTATCACCACATTTAAGGGTTAAAGATTGATCATCATTTCTAAGTGTTATCTCTCATTCATAAACATCAATTAAAGCATGAGCTGTCCTAAGAAAATGTCTCCCTAGTACCAACGGTACTCGAGGATCGGCTATGAAATTAAGAACAACAAAGTCGGCCAGAAAATAGAACTTTCCTACCTTGACAAAAACATTCTCGGCTACACCGGTTGGTTTGGAAATTGTGCGGTCGGCTAATTCTAACACCATCTTAGTATCATTTAGGCCCGGGAGTCCAAGCTTTTTCCAAATGGAAAGAGGCATGAGATTAATGCTAGCACCTAAATCGGCTAGGGCTAAGCAATTATCAAACTCTGAAAAATTACATGGAATAAGAAATCGACCGAGGTCACCTAGCTTCTCCGAAAGCTTTTTTAAGGACAACCGCACTACAATTTTCATTCAAAGGTGTCTTGGTTAACTCGATTAACTTGTCTTTGTTATTAAGCATCTTTTTGAACATCGGAGCAAACTTTGGCATATGAATGAGAGCATCCGCGAAACTTAGCTCAAAGTGAAGATTACGGAAAATTTCCATAAACTTTGAAGCTAGGATATCATCCTTTTCACGAATTTTCTCTTTTGCAAGTCTTGAAGGGTAAGGCAAACTAGTCTTGGTCTTTTGAGCAAAAGAAGGCTCTTTGATTGGTTCTTTGTCTTTTCCTAAGTCTTGGACAACTTGAGGTTGGATGTCTTCGGTGCTAGGTAGCTCCGTATCCTTTGTCACCTCGGGTTCCTTTTCCACCACCGGCGGTGGAATTGGAGGTCCGTCATATGAGGCACCACTTCGTGTGGTAATTGCCTTGGCTTCGTTCCTAGGGTTTGGAATGGTATTGCTTGGTAAAGAACTCGAACTTGAAGCTTGGTTGGTATGATAGTTTTGCATAAAACTTAGCATCATGTTTTGAAAATCATCTTGCTTCTTTTGAGAATCGTTATAACTTCTTTGAAAATCATTTTGATTTCTTTGAAAATTGTCCAATTTCATTTGCAAATTATTCATGTTCGCATCATTAGCCTTAGCATAACTTTCAAAATCCGTTTTAGAAACACCTTGAATTTGTGAAACGGGAGGTAAAGCTTGATTAACCAAAGGTTGATTTGTTGGTGGTTGGTATGGTGGGGCTTGATAAACGGCTCCTTGATTGTTTTGACGGTTTTGGTTGAAATTGAAATTGTTTCCTTGATATCGGCTTTGGTTTCCTTGGTTGTTTTGAACATTTGGTTGATTAAAACCGGGTGGTCTCATTTGATTTGCCAAATTAGGAGGATTTCTTTGAACAAAGTTGCCAACGGCGGCGGTTTGTTGGAATTGATAAATGTTATCATGAAAAACGGGAAATTCATTCCTTATTAACGGACAATTGTTGAAGTTATGGTTAGAACCACATGTGACACAAACTTCCTCGACTACTTTGACGGTAGCAGGAGTTGTAGCATTCTTTTCACTAATCGCTTTCTCTAAACGGTTCATTCGAATATTCATTTTGTCTTCAAGTAAGGAGGACATTTGTTGAATCTCTAAAGAATTATTGGAAGGTTAAGAAGTAGAAGAAGGAGCATTCGTACTCGCTTTTGAATAATTCGGACGACTTCTTGAATAACGCACTTTGGATTTACTTTCGATTATGGCTAAACCTTCTCGAGGCATCTTATCTAGAAAATTGCCACCCGCGGTAGAATCAAAGGCATCTTGATCATTGTTATTCAAAGAATTGTAGAACGTAACAAGTTGGTGTAATTCCGAGAAACCATGATGAGGACATTGACGAAGAAGTTCTTTGAAACGTTCCCATGCTTCGCTGAAGATTTCATTCAGTTCTTGGTAGAAAGTAGTGATTTTGTTTTGAAGGTAAGTTGTTTTCAAAGGTGGAAAGAATTGATTTATGAATTTCGAGACAAGATCATCCCACGTTAGAATCGATCTAGGAGGTTCCTTATCTAACCAATCTCGGGCTTCACCGTCTAGAGAGAAAGGAAAAAGCAAAAGCTTAATCAAAGTGTTCGGAACTTCGGGATGTCTAAACGTTGAAGTGACCTTGTTGAAAAATCGAAGGTGATTATGAGAGTCTTGTCTACCCGTGAACTTATTACTTTGCACAAGGTTGATCAAAGGTTGTTTAAGCTCAAAATTGTTTTCATTAATCGGTGGAACAACAATTGCATCTTCGTATCCCTCGATGGGAGCTTGTAGCATTTGAGCCATGGTACGATTGTCGGCCATTGGAATCTCGGGTTCCTCAACAATAACCGTTGTTATTTGTTGTTGTCGACGATTTCGATTACGAGCTTGAGATCGAGTGCGCATGCACTAAAAATAAAGAAATTAAAAAGTAAACAAAAATTACACTAATTTTTTTTTAAATTTTTGAAATATATATATATATATATATATATATATATATATATATATATATATATATATATATATTTAACAATCTATTTTAAACGGATACACGAAAGACAACTTAAAACCAAATAATCAACTTACTTCACGGTAACTCTCAAAAATTGCTTTTCAAGGTGAGCCGTACTTCGTAAGTGACACAAATGGCAAAATTTTTGAATCTTTGGTTCCATTTGGAACTTTTCAAGTTCACCGAACTTATTTAAAGTAATACCACTCAAGTGAGTATTATATGTTGGTGTTCGTTTACCAACTTTGTGTATTTTTTTTAAGGACAATTTTTTATATTTTTGATTTTTTTATGTTTTTATGATAATTATACTAAAAAGAAAAAGAAAATATTTTTTACTTTTTATATTTTTTTATTTTTTTGGATTTTTGAAATATTTAACAAAAATGAAACTTTCGAGGACGAAAGGATCTTCAAACCAAATCAACAAACGTAAAACGACGGAATCTTTAACACA
Organism: Tanacetum coccineum; assembly: GCA_026074375.1. Taxonomy (NCBI): domain Eukaryota; kingdom Viridiplantae; phylum Streptophyta; class Magnoliopsida; order Asterales; family Asteraceae; genus Tanacetum; species Tanacetum coccineum. Next base: position 47,466 of record BQNB010008387.1, read on the forward strand.
AGTCCCCGGCAGCGGCGCCAAAAACTGATGTTGATTTTTTATACACTAATAAAATATACGATATAATACCACAAGAGCAATTAAGAAAATTCCCTAAGGAAAATTCACTCTAAAAGATATATATATAATATATAATACGTATATTTAACCGGGAAGTATGATCACCCGGGTCGTTTCCCCAACGACTTGTGTAATTGAAACCACGTTTTAGCTCGGATTGTGATTTGAATAAGAGGCAAAATTTGATTTGGTTAACTACTAATAATACTTAAAATCAACAAAAACTAAAAATTAAGCATAGAAGCAAATAGTTGGAAATCAAAATTTAACTAAAAACGCGAAACGGGACACTAAAACTAAGGCCAAAAACCTAAATTCTACAAAATTAAACCTAATTTTTATTTTTCTTTTAAAATGTATTCTAATTGACTAAAAACGAAGTTTAAAAAAAACTAGAACGAAAACGGAGTTAAAACGAGAGTTAAAAATTGAAAACCGAGAACGGGAACAAAACCCGTTCTTTAAAAAGTGAAATTTTGCAATTTAGACCCTACGAAAGTGAAACTAATTTTCCTACAAACTTTATGATAAAAGAAAATTTTATAAAAAAGGTTTTTATTTTTATGATTAATTTTCTATTTTTTATGATTTTTTAAAGTTTTTAAAGAAAATAAAAGATTAAAAATAATAAACTTATAGTAAAAATTCTAGGAAAAATACAGAAAATAGCTTATGCTATATGAATCCTAGGAAAAATAAGCCTGAAGTCGTAGCTTATAAAATAAGCCACGAAATAAGCTTGACAACTTATTTGGCTTATAAGGCCAAAGTGTGTATAAGTTTTTAATGAAAGGAAAAAGGTAACGGATGAGCTAATGTAGCAAAGTGTTAAGGCGTTGGGTTTATAAGAGGGAGGTCTAGGGTTCGAGGTCTGGCAACCCCTTTTTGCTATTTTTTTATTTTTCACTTTTAAAAAAAAAAACTAAATACTAGGACTTATTAAGGACACGAATTTAACCAACTTTAACAAAAGGAACACTAGCTGAAACTAAAAATTAAGCTCTAGAAAAGCTTTTTAAAGTTGTTGCATCAGTAAGAGGGCATTTGCCCTCTTTCTTGCTTGATCTTACTAAAATGAATGCACAAAGCTTAATTTAAGCTCAATTGAAAAAGCAAAGAGTGTTCTGAGAAGCTTATAATGTCTACAAGCTAGGAATGATAAGCTACTAAAGCTGCAAACACTAAATCCTAACTGAAATTAAAGATTAAAAGTGAAAACTCATGAAGAACACTAAAAAGTTCAAAATCAGATCAAGCTAAAAAAAACACATTAAGCTATATTAGACTATGGACTTTTGAAAGCTTATTAAACAACTATTAAGCTATTAAACTAGTTGATAAAACTGTAGGTAACCTAAAATCACTTTCACTTCATTATTGATACACAAGAAAATAAGATGAGGAGAATTGGAAGAATTGTAGAGAGAAGTTAGAGAGAGAAAGATAGAGAGAGAATGAGAGTTGGATGATTACTTGCAAAATTACAATGTGAGAATTAACAAGAATCAACCCCCTCTCCATACTTGGAGAGAGGTATTTATACTTAATACCAAGAGGCTTTCATGCCTTGGTATTTCTACGGGCCGGGCTCGGGATTACTTGGGCTTTCGCCCGATACACGTGACCGGTTAGATTACATTTAAGAGCCCGTTTACCCGTGTAGCCTATTACAACGTATAATTATTTAATGACTGAGACTTAATATAGTTATGAACGAACTTCCATTGTTCGACTCATTATTTTGAGGCTAACAATCTCCCCCGAAGTGAGTTCATTGTGACACTCCTTCATGAGATCAATGAGATTGCTTTTGTCGTTAAGCTCTTGTGATCTTTGTCTCTGTCTACGTTGTAGGCTTGTTCCTTCATGCTTTGTGATCTTTGATCTTGAGCCTTTGTCATTGTCTTTTGACTTCGTCTTTGCGTCCGAGATCTTTAAATCTTTATCCTTTTGTCTTGATCGTCTTTGCCACCTTGCGATCTTGTGTCTTGACCAACATGCTCATACTTTGCATCATCTTGAAAGCTTGCTAACAATCTCCCTTGATAGACTTGATATCTTTGAAGGAAGATCTTGTATATCAGAGTTTGTGCGGAAGTCTTTGTCTTTAATTCTTGAGCTTTCATGATTCTTGAATCTCGATGCTTATTGTTAGCCTCAAAACATTAAGTCAAACAAGGAAACTCGGTCTTTATTTATTAGTCGTTGTAATTGGCTAGAAAGGGAGTCGGGCTCGTGATTTAATCTAATATTGTATACGTTGCGGGCTAAAGCCCAAAACCCGAGCCGACCCAACAACCCTACACCTAGGCGTCAGCCTAGGGTAGTAAGAAACTATAAATACCCCTCTCCATCCCATAGAGAGGGTGTTGGTCTCATTTGTATTTTTCACAAGGTAATCAAACATCTCATTCTTCTCCCTACTTTCTCTCTCTAGTTTCTCTCTCTAAAATTCTTTCTTTTTTCTATCTCTTTTCTTATGGTTTCTTATCATTGATTCATACCTATTTGTATGGAAGTGAAAAGATATTATAGTGGTACCGACATTTGGTATCAAGAGCCTAGGGGATACCAAGTTGTGTTCGTGTGGTTTATTTACATTTTTTTCGGTTTGAAACTCTATAAAACTTACAAAAGTGAGTTTTGATCTTCCTAACTACTCAAGGTTTTATCTTGTTTGAAGTTTAGGAGGTATTAATATTTCATTTTTGTTGTTTTTATAAAATTTGGTTCGTTTTTATTGTTAAAAATCTGTACCGAGTTTGAAAACAAATTCTACCAAAAAAATAGTATCATCCGAATTTGAAAAAAAAGGACACCGAGTTTGTTATTTAGATAAAATAGGACACCGAATTTGAGTAATATTCCGAGTTTGAAAACAAATTCTACCGAAAAAATAGTATCACCGAATTTGTGATTATTCTGAATTTTGTAATAGTGCACACATTTTTCGGTTTTATCGAAAAGTGTGTTCTAGGATTTCATCTGATTCTCGGTAATTCGCATAAGAGTTGTAATAGTGCACATATTTTTTGGTTTTATCGAAAAGTGTGTTTTAGGATTTCATTTTATTCTCGGAACTTAGCATAAAATTTGTAATAGATACACAAACTCTCGGTTCTATCGAGTTTTGTGTTAGGAGAGTTATTATCAAATTTTGTAATAGGCAAATTTGTTAGATAATTTCCATTTTAGTAACTTGCCGAATTTGCTTCGACGACTTGTTCGAGAAATTTATCCGATAAATTCTACCGAGTTTTTCATTGTCAGAGAAACCTTCCGAGTTTGATCTATCCGATATCTTACAACATTTGTTACCGGATTTGATTTGCCAAATTTGTTACCGGATTTGATTTATCGATTTTGTTACCGTGTTTATTACCGAATTTGCTTTACCGATTTTGTTACCGAATTTGTTACCAAATTTGGTACCGGATTTGTTTAATCAAATCACAAATGGCAACATTGGTCCCTGTAGTTATATGGAAAGGGTATTGGGCTAGGGGTAATGGGCTTTTGGATCCGGGTAGAGTATTTAAGGGTTTAAGGCCCAGTTTAAGGGGTTAGGGACTCGATGTTATGTAACTTTTGGAAAGTTGAGGACATAAATGGTAATGTGTGTTTTTATCTTTTATGGTTGACTTTTGTGACCTGAGAATTGACTCAAAGAGTTGACCACTGAGCTTAACTTTTGACGTTTTCCCTGCTTTAGGCTTTGAAAGTTTTGCTTCTTTTGTGCTCTTGAATAAACTCGCTTTCCGTTTCCCTCCCGTGTCCGTGTTTGCCCGTTTTTTGACGGTTTCCTGTGATTTTTGATATATTCGTACAGCACACACAAAACATAAAAACAAGTATATTTTTGCTATTTTTAGTCTGTTTTAGGTTTAATTAGGCTATTTTAGGTGTTAACGGATATGAGTATTTTACACTTATCACCTTACAAGAAAATGTATTATCGAAAGTCAATGACTCATGTGAATAAATCTTCTTCACTACAGCAACTGCAGAAGCAGCCTCATTACTGTCTTCTCTATCACGTGTCGAATGATAGTCTATCAAATCTTGAGGTTTTTTACTTTCTGTGAACCAACTCCTTGACCGACATTCCTCAGAGGTTCCACTTCAAATGCATGATCCTCCTACGCTTCCACCTCAAACTCAACTCCCTGTAAAACCTGCACTGGACTTGTACCTACACCAAAACTAATAAAAGTTTTCTTGTATTCCCCACTCTCATTAAAACCTATATTTCTGTAAAGCACTACCTTTGAAGTAACGTCATCCAACCTTTAAAGCTTATTACCTACTATACCTTTACGATATCCTAGGAATATGCACTTGACCTTAACCGGTTCAAGCATCCTTTGCTTAATACTAGCAAGCCAACCAAAAACCCCAACATATCTATAGGTGTATTATATCTAATCACTAATGATGGTAACATATTCACCAAATATGTAGACATGGTTGTATCCTTTGCCCAAAAAACCTTAAGCAGACCAGACTGAATTAGAAAACAGTGTACCTTAGCCAAGAGTGTCACGTTCATTTCCTCAACCAACCCACTCTGCTGTTGTATCCCTGCAATACCCAAATGTTTGGCGACCCCACTCTTCGTAAATTGTGGTGTAGACCTTTGATTGCAAGAATCAAGAACATTACCCGTCTTGATCTTCCACCTAGTCTGAAATCCTCCTAACTGCTTACTACCTTTCAATGTATTCCAGGTCACTGCCTGACCGTCCATGGTATATACGCAATTAGCTCTTCTTGTTCCTGATAGTACCACCAGTGAACTCTTTATAAACATAATCTTGCCCGACTGCATCTTCACGGTAAAACCCTCTTTTCAAGAGTACCCAGCGATATCAAGTTTCGCCTTAATTCTGAAACATACCTGACCTTGTCCAACACGAAACTTGACCCATCCCTCATATGTACTTGAACCTTACTTGTCCCCCATACACGGCATTCCCTGCCATCACCAATCAGTACATTACCACCGTCATACTCCTCAAAATCAAACAAGTAATCTTTATTGTATGTCATATGGTATGAGCCCCCTAAATCTATGATCCAGTACAATAGTTGTTCAACACTCATAGCCATCATAACATTAGCATTGTCATACCCATCAGCTCTAGAACCGGATATCTGATCTTTATTATTAACAAAACCTTAAGATTTCTTGTGATTATACCTAGGACAATTCCTCTTTAAATGATCTTCACACTCACATATATAACACCTGAGTCTGTTGCTTTTTCCATGTGACTTTGACCATGCACTATCTGTACCCTGCTCCATATCTCTATGATTAGATCTCCCCCTCACATACAACCCTTCACCTCCATCACCCTTTGCTTAAGTTATTTTTTGAAGTTCTCTAGAATTAAGTGTCGCGAGCACGTCTTCTAGCTTTAAAGTATCCCGACCATATAGCAAAGTATCTACAAAATTATCGTAAGACGATGGTAAAGATGTGAGTAATAATAATGCCTGATCTGCATCCGATATATCAGTATCTATAAACGCTAAGTCACCTACTAGCTTTTGAAACTCATTAATATGTTTAGACGACTCTTACCTAGATGCATATTGAAGGTATATAATTTCTTCTTCATGTACAAACGATTAGCTAAAGACTTTGTCATGTATAAAGTCTCTAACTTTTTCTAAATCCCCATTGCAGTCGTATCCTTGGTGATCTCCCGTATGACCCAATCACCCAAACACAAGACCAATGCGTTGCAAGCCTTTTTCTGAACGACATTATCATATGCCACTATTGTGGTTGCAAGTAACTCCTCCAGCAGCTAATCCCTGTTGTTCCAGCAAATCCTTCATCCTTACTTGTCATAACCCAAAGGCATTCTTCCCATCGAATTTCTCGATGTCAAACTCAGTCCCTGTCATCATTCTTTTATCCCTTTGTTTATTCTGATAACCTTGTGATGTAAACCTCACAACATCAAACTAAACAAAGTATCCCGTATGTAAAAAAAACTTTGACTTATCGATATAATACTAAGGTAAACCTTCTTAGAATCGATCAAAACAAAAAAAGAAAAATTAATCCTTCTTTTGTAACTTTATATGCATGAAAATATAAACTTCATATACACGTGCATGCAATCTCAAAAAATATTCACATGTAACATCTACCTTTTCTTTTGTCATACATAATATTTGAAAGAACCCTGCCAAAAATAAAAAAATATCTACCTGGTTGAAAAATGAAGACCTTCTTATTGTCTAAATATATTACCTTTCCAAACCGCTTTTTGTAAACCCAAAAACTTTGCAAAACCTCGACAACCTTAAAATTTTAAAAACTTGAAACATCAAGAACCCCACCTTAATGTCGAACGATCGAACACCAAGTAAACCCTTTTATGAGATTAACTCGATCGTTGGTTGAACCTTAATTTTCAAACTGAATATTAAGAACCCTGATTATGTTCTTTTGTCAAAAACCTGACAAACCTAAACACACCAGAACAGTCGATCTTCTAAACCGAAAATCAACTAACCCTTAAGCTTTCTGGAACCATTTCGATAATCCTTGACAACTCGAAAACTTAAGAAACCTTTTATGTCGACTAAGCATTGCACCTTTTTGTCGCGAACCGAACAAGAAACATGTTGTCAAAACCGATCAACAGAAACAAGCACCCTTGTTACTTTGAAAACCAAACAACAGAATGTTCAATCGTGATCGACCAAGCAATCCTAGTTTAAGTCTAACCCTAACTCTATTTAACTAAATACAATTAAACCCTTATACATTGACTAATTACACTTTAGCCAACTAAGAATTGCTACTATATTCTAACAATTTCCCCCTTAGAAGTGATTCTTAGTCTATTATACCGATACTCAACATCTTGATCTAATGTTGGAACTTCGAACCAATCCCTGATACTACTTGTTGAACTTTTGATCAACAACCTGGATGCTATAATGCGGAATAACTCGATATGAATGAATAAAAACACAACATGACAGAAAAGTAAACGACACGTAATCTTGCTCCCAAACGATTTATATACTGAGAACTAAGAAAAGAAAATGGTACATTTCTCCTCTCCTCTTCACCTCCTGTTATAGGGATTAGGGGGAAGAGTTCGGTTCCAATAAGAATAGGAAACTGACCTTGACTTGGAGTGCAAGTCAAATAATACTTAAAGAAGAAAACATAAAATACCCTATGGCTAAACTATTCGGTTTCTAACTGAACAAATACATGCAAGATACTAAAGTACTTATTACACCCCTATACTTAGCTAATATTGATACTATTTTATAACATATAGTAAATGAATTCAGCAAATGGTGGTCCAAAAACTCTAATTCTAACAATTTTCGTGCAAAATCGTATTAATAAACATTCTGGAATTACTCAAAATTTCGTTTCAATAGTTGATACAAATTAATCTACATGATTTGTCATTGAAGCACGAATATGCAAAAAATATGAAAAAATGTGGTCGATAACTACCCATAGTCTAAGAAACAAAGTACACTTGTTCCTTTGGCTTTAACTATAGATCTTAAGATCCTGGATATTATTGAATAATGAAGCGAACAATTCACATTGGTGGTCTCCAGAACCGAGTAGTTAGCATACGAGATTTGTGACCTGAAAGCAAAAAAAAAGCATGTTACACATCCATCAACTAGCCATATGCGTCAGTCTGGGCTGTGATATATTACAACTGGGCCATAATTAACTACCCAAGTTTGTCACACAACGGAAGTCTCTTAAAAGAAGTTTAATGAATACAGACTGATTCGTTTGGCAAACCTAACCCACCCTGTTTTGGCCCTTACTGGAATGACCCATTTTGACTAATTACCAAACCGGCCCATTTTGCCACCTCTAGAAGTTACAGTATCAATAGTAACCTCTTATGAAGCTACAGAGTCAACTCATCAGCAACATATACTTTTAAATATCCCAATGTAAATACACGTGACAACAGCTCTAAGATATCCTTAAAGCTATTAAATGACTTAGATATACATGGTTGATTAATCAAGATCTTTGTTTTTGTTCTTTTGTTCTCAAATTAACCAAGATTTTATTGGAATGTACATTTTGTATTTAATCAGTAATAATGTGTGATACAAAATAAATAAGACTAGAATGAGCTAGGTCTCCTAAAACAATACAACATGCCTAGATAATAAACATGGTAGGGTTTATGCAAAAGTCGATGTGGTAGGACTGGTCCTTGATGTTGTATGGATGATAACAGTAGTCGAATAGGATGAATAAACATGGTAGGGTTTATGCAAAAGTCGACTCAAGGGAAGAAAATGGGCAATTGGTCTGAAAAAGCATCGAAGTTTCCACATTTTTCCTTTTGTAAGCATTAAAGTATTTATTTTCCTAAAGAATGCAAATCTTTTTACTATTCTTCCTATTGTAGCACTATTTAGAAAATCATTTGACGTGGCACTAGTTTAATACACTTATCTCGTTTTATTATTTCGCTGGTATTATTTTTAGCCCTTATACTTTATTTTTAACATTTCCCAACCTTATAACCCTTTATTCCATCCCAAAAAAACACTATACATATTCACAACCCATATCTACAAATAAATTATTCCCAAATCTAATATCAAGATCCAACAAATCTTCATATATAAAAAACACCCTCTAACAAATCTGCATATATCTAGTTGGAAGTGAGTATAATCATGGAAATGATAGGACTGGGAGGAGACGAGTATTTGATCAAACAGAAAGTGGTTGTGTTAGGTATGGAGTTAGATCGAAATGATAACGCGCATAAGGTGAAACGTAGGTTACAGATTTCACTAAATGTTCCCATCGAACAAAGTTATTTGACTTTTGGAGATATGGTTTTGAAGAATGATCTTAGTGCGATAAGAAATGATTCACCTATCTTGTTGACCAGAAATCTTATGCACATGAGCTCTTCAACTCCGTGTCTATCTCCTTCTGGTAGGGATATACAAAACAAAGATAGGAGTGGGCCTATCGAGATATTAGGAAACTCGAGTAGTTTTCTCAGGATGAAAGAGGTTGTTAAGAAAATTGTGAAAGCCTTTTAGAATGGTGTTGATCCTATACGTGTTAATGGTGGTTTAGGTTGTGCTTATTACTTAAGGAATAGTAGAGGTGAGAGTGTAGCGATTGTGAAACTGATTGATGAGGAACCTAAAAGTAAAAAGTTATAAAAATGACCCTACGAAAACTTTTATATTTTTCCTATAAACTAGATGATAAAAGAAAATTTTCTAAAAAAGCAAAATATTTTTTTGATAATTTTTATATTTATTATGAATTAAATAAACTTTTAACTAAATTAAATTATAAAAAATACTAAACGATTACTAAAAATTCTGAAAATTTTTCTAAAAATACTTTACAACTTAACAATCCTATGAAAAATGGAAAACTCCCACCAGCTTATGCAATAAGCCCCGAAATAAGCTTCACAGCTTATTAGCTTATAATACACAAAATGTGTATATAACCAAAGTGCCTTGGGTCTTTAACGAAAAAGACCCAAGGGCGCAGTGGTAAGTGGTGTTGTGTAAAGGGGATGTACCGCTTGGTCTCGGGTTCGAGTCTTGCTCACCCGGACCAAGTGTCTTCCCCTTTTATTTTTATTTTTGAAATCTCAAAGAAGCAAAGTTGTTAAGCTCGTGGAGCTTAACAACTTTGTCAACTACAACTTTTTACGAAAAGCTCTAAATAAGCTGAAAAATCAGCTTAAAAGTGACAGTCTACTTAAAAAGAGCTTATAGCTAAATTTGCTAAGTCTTTTGGCTTATGGTGGACAATAAGCTAGGCTTAGGACTAAATAAGCTAAAGTGGGCTCCTAAACTAGCCTAAATAAGCTATAAAAAGCTAAGTGCTTAAACCTAAATAAGCTGTGAAGAGCTTATTATGACAGAAACTAAAAATAAAGCTTAAAAGCTAAAAGGCTAAGCTTGGCACTTAAATAAGCTAGCAAAAAGGGAATAAGCAAAAAAAAAACTAACTAATTTATCCTAAAAAACTATGAGGAGCAACAATGAGCTTATGAGAGGAGCTAAATAAGCCAGGGAAAAAAAAATAAGCAATCCCTACACTCCTTTAGTAAAAATGTAACATAGAACCAGTGCAAGGGGCTCTATTGAGCTTAAAACAATAACGCCAGCATAAGAGCTTTTCTAAAGCTGAAATTAACACAAATCTATACAAGAGCTTATAAGCTGTTGAAATAAGCCAAGGAGTTTAGGCCTTTTAGAACACTAAAAGACAAAGAAAAAGGGGCTTAAAATCTCCCCTTTGCACCAGGGGAGATTTAGCTTAACCAGTAGTGGCTGCATTTGACAGCTATTAATAAGGGGCTGTCAAATAAGACTTAAATTGCGAATAAAATGAAACAGCTAAATACTCTAGCTTATGACTTGTGACCAACAATTTTTTAGCAGTAAGAATCAAAAAAAACCTAAAAACCCTACTGATTTTGCTAAATGTAAAAAAGGGCTTAAGGCCTTCAAGTGGACTAAAAAACTTTGGTGTTATTGACTTACAAAGTCTAAGAGACAAAGGGAAAATTTTGACAGCTTCTTTTGTATAACACACAAAACACACTTTTTGACACTCAAAACACACCTACTTCTAAAGTGCTTACCTAAATAAGCACTTGTGTAGTGCGATTTCCAAAAGTCACAGTGATCTCAAATGAGGGGGGGCGTTCGCTTTTTAAAAAAACTTTTGAAAACACTTTTCAAACTTAAACAACTTGTAAAACAGCTTAAAATGAGCTTAAAACTTAAGCTTAAACTAACCTAATGCTACTCAACCCATACTTAAAAACCAACCCTCACCTCCTCCCCCCTCACTCTTTTATCGCACCCTGTTTATTGGAGGTTATGACCCAAACACCCCTTGTATATCAAAAATCTGTCAAACAATCAGCTGAGACTTTACCAAACCTTTGTCTATAAGCTAAACCAGATGAAACTTTTAATCTATTATATAATTTTCACCTATTTAAGCTAATTGAGCTATAAAAGTGCTAGCTTATTAGTAGGAAATAAGCACTTACTCTACTAGCTTATACTAGCTATTTATGACAGAATTCAAAGTAATAGAAACTAGAATTGATTATAACTAGACAGCATTAAAACTAAAAACTTCCTCCGAGGCTAGATCTAAGCTCTAAAGAGACAGATTAAAATGAAGATTTAAAGAAATAGCAATTTGAAATAAGCTATGAATTAGCTAAATGAAATTTGAAAGAGGAAATCTGAAATTTGAGAGTCTTCTTCACTAGAGACATCCTAGTGAAGAGTTAGGTGATCTATAATGCTTCCAAATGCCTCTGAACCTGTTAAAACCACAGCATGAGCTGAATTTTGAGCTTATTATGCTCTTTTGCTTCCAAATACAAGACTTAAGACTACTCTCAAGTGTCACTGATAGATGTCAAGAATCGCTAGAGAATATGGTAAATGAATCACTTAAAACGAACTTTAGTATGATTGAGTAGATAGATGTGAGAGAGATATAGTATAGTAATAAGCTCAAATGAGCTTTATTAAGAGCGTATTTGAGGAAAAAAGACTTAGGAATTGAAATTTAAGACAAAGAGACTTTGAAAACTGAATTGTTTACTAGAATGTGAGTACAACTTAAAAGAGAGAATACAAGAGCTTAAAGCTTACTAAAAAAACTTGAAAGAAAAATTGCTTAAAAACGAGAAATTACAAAGTGAAAACTGAAAAATAAAAACAACTAACTACTCTCTACTTCTGTCTTCTTCTTCCCTTTTTATAAGCTGCTAATGTGCTTGTTGTGTTAGTTTGGTGAGAGCAAAGCCAAAAACAAATCTCAACCGTCTATTAGGTTTTTGGGAGATGGGGGATTGCCAACATGGCTGAGGGTTTTAGTGGAGGAGGGGGAAGGTGTTTGTTCATGGGGTTTTTGAGGTGCAGGTATAAACCGAGGTATGTGTCAACCCCGTGAAGTGGGTCCTTTGGTGGAAAAATGTGTGCGGAAAATTTGTTGGTACAGCTTGGGGGTGACGAGGGGCGACAGGTTGAGTAGCACAAATGGCAAAAGCGTGTGATGGTTCCTCCAAGGTGTTATGTGTTATTTGTCACCCACGGTCTTTGTTGGGTTATAATCTTTGGGGACTTGGCAAACAAGATCTCCCGAATACGTTTATATAAGACTGTTTGCTCTACCGCATCGTCCTTGGTGATTGAATGTTATAATGGGTTTGAATCAGTAGATTGGCTCCTTGTTGATCGCTAATGTCTTTGCAAGTAATATGTGCTGTCTTGCACCTTGCCTATTCATTATTCTTTTTCTTTAATTAAATGTAAGTTAGGATTTTTACAATGTCTCAACCCCAAACTTATATATTTAGAGAACTTGTTGACTATTTAGGATGTTATGCTTGATATTGGTGTTGACTTTGAACTAAGTGACACAGTTGTACTTTTCTGTTGTAACTTTTGACTTGTGATTTGACTTTCCATGGATCGATTTGGCTTTGTCTGTTCACAGTCTTTTCATTCCGAGTCCTGTGTGTTTAGTCGTTTTGTGTCTGTTGTTTTTTCGTCCTTTTCTTGTGTTTTCAGTTCCTGCACAGTACATTAGCAAGAAACAAGCATATATTTGACATTTTAGATCCGTTTTGAGGTTATTTTGTCGTTTATAAGGTAAAAGGTGTGTGTATTAAGCACTATATCAATGATATCCCCCATACTAATGTAGTTGCGTGTCCTCACGCAATGCTAGTGAAAAGTAAGCTGTTTACTGAAAAGTGCTAAGAATTCAATCTCCTGATCTAATGATTCTATTTGAAAGTAGCAAAGTGTGATTTTTTTTGTCAGGGAAGAACACTGAAAGAATCGAAAGCTTTCGACAGTCCACGTTTTCACCATTTTTTTATTTGTTACACTAAACAATCCCTAATATTTTGGATTTTTCTTTTTCTTGTTTCGTCGAATTTTCCCCCTACCTGTGTTGTCTTCCTTTATTTTATCAACATTGGGATCATAGAATGAGAAACCCGGTCCATAGAATAAAGCTACGATCGTCACCTGACGGATAAATTCCATCGTCCCACTATTTTTCATAGATCCAACTCATCGCATTAAAATCAGATAATTTGTGCTGTATATAAAGTCTAGATGCAAGCACTCATACTTATGACTTGTGAACTTTTAGCTGTCCCAATGGTGTATGACGTTTTCAAATGTGTGAACTCTTTAACTCAACCATCGAGCAACTCCGAGAATTGTCATAGTCGTGATTCAAGATGAATCATGACTCAAAGCGACAAACTTTTAGGACCTTGTAACTTGATTTTAAAGAACGGAGATTTTATGCTGTAGACATTTTGCAACTCTTCACGCCATTTAATCATAAGTTCTTAAAGCTCAGGAATCGCGGTGCTCAGTCCCTCATGACAGCCATACCTTGGACCGCGCCGCCCTAGTAGGAAGTATCACAACCAACTCGAACCGATGGTTCTTAGTTTTGAAAACCCACTCCCGTTGTCGACGGTTAGTGCATGGGAAATTCACAACAACTACTCTTCCTAATATGGCTAAGGATTTGTGTCTTAGTTTGAACCCTCACCTAGACCTCGCTTCCTGGTGAGATATCACAACACACCAAATCCTTAGAAGTAAAGATGTCTTAGTTTGAACCCCCACCTCGTGGTTAGCGGAGTGGGATATCACGACACATCTTTTACTTGCTCCATATAATCAAATGTATGCTTCATTGGCAAAATTTCAATATTCATGCGTTTTTGCATTCATACTTCATTCATGCTTCTTTTTTTTTTTGCGATTTTTGGCATTTGATATTTTCGAATTTTGTAAGAAAAGAAAAATCTCGGTTTAATAAGATTCGTTTCTTCTGCACATCCTTGTTTTAGAGCACCAAGGTACAAATTTGAAGCTTTTTCTAAAAACATCGATTGACTTAGTTGAACTGAATTGAGTACGTATGATTAGGTGGATTAGAAGCTAATGGGAGAAAAAGCCACAAGTTACTCATATAAGTTTTTGTTCAGCACATAAACTTATATTTAACTCTATCACTTCTTGTTCTTCACCTTTTTAAAATTCGAAGCAATCGAATTCGTGAAAGCTTAGCCTACCAGTGGTAAGTTGAGGAACTAGCTAGGGCTCAACACGCCCGATCGAGTCAAAAATTATTCTCATTCTACCCATTAGGAAAGTCAAAACTGTGACAAAACACTTATTTTATTTTTGAAAATTTTTAAATTTTTTCATTTTTTTTTTTGGTATTTTTGCAAAAATTTGGTGGTAAAAACGGGATTGCGTGATAACAACGACTGCAGGCAAAAATCAAATCGAAGATCCCCCCCCCCCATACTAGAACTAAACATCGTCCTCGATGTTTCAAAGGGGTTCCTACGTAAATCTAAGGCCGTTTATGAAGTGTGCCAAAAGATAAAACGTTAGTCGATTAGATTTGGATACTGAATTCCCAAAATGAAGCTGAGGATGTGAAACTCTTGTGGAATACTGCAAGTACGAGAGTCTTCACAATCCGGGAAATCCTGGACATACGATACAAAGCACACAAAACATGGACAAAACACGGGTAATGGAAAATGAAAGCCTTCTCACACACAAAACACTTATTAGCATAAAGAAAGAAGATAGACTGGATAAGCATGGGTTGCCACCCACGAAGCGCCTTGTTTTTGTTAACCGAGTCACAAGCTCGACTCGACCCCGAATTCATTGGTCCATGGGGAAGCAAGATGGAAGGATAAATATCTATCATCGGACTTTCATTCAAGAGGTTTGGATAAACATTGAATTTCATGAAAGTTCCACTCCGATGAGACACATCCGGCATAAAAGAATGATAAATTGAAATGCCGGATCAAAAAATGGTATCTTCATTCCTGGTGGAGAGAAGATATGGAGGGACAACGGGATACGTGAGAAAAGCAAGAAAGATCCATACAACATAAGTGAAGAGAGAAGATTGGTCATCCTCTAATGGTACATTCACATTAGTTGTAGAAGCATTCTTACGAATCCCGAGGTCAATAGAAGTCAAATCTCCCGGATCGGGCTCAATCTTAAATTTGAAACATTCAAGTTCTGGGAGAGACATGATGTGAGTGAGTTCATCGGCGAACTCCTCATGATTAAAGTCACTCCTATCGGCAGGAGGAAACTGATCATTCAAAAGATCAATGATAAACGAATATATTAGAGAAAAATCAACATGTGTATTGGTATGCCACTACCCTTCTCTTTTGAATGAGCGTTACTCACGTAAGAAAAGCTTTTATAATCTGGCAAGGATAAATCAGAATGAGTAGTGGGACTCCACTACTAATCTCTGTCTAGATTAGTAAGCTGAAAGTTCCAGTTTCGGGAATAGATTATGCAAGTGTAGCCTCCTCCAAGAAAAGATTAGAATGTGGAGTAGACCTTGATCTTAAACTTTGGAAGATGGGAGTGGATTATCTCTTTAATGAGCGATCTTACAATATAGATGTTTGACATTCAACAATTTTTCACGAAGGATATCGTCTTTGATTGTTAAAAGAATGTCATCATCAATCCTTCCAACTTCCGGATCAACAATCTCCACCACCTCTAAGCTGTCGATCTCAACATCGGGAAGTGATGCATCGACATATTCGATGTTCTCATAAGAATCGTCATCACTTGAAGTAGAATCATCGTTGTAATCGATGATAGTCTCAGAATGTTCTTTGAAAGCTTCAAGAGGGGTAGGATTGTTACAAAGAGGCACATCCTCACACTGTCGGAATACCCTCGGACTCACTTGGTTGGGACAAGGTAACTCAACACTAGACTTTATGAAGTCGTCGATTCGTTTCCGGAATAGTGTCAAGATGCTCGTCCCCCATACTTAGAGAGTTATCGGGTTCCTCGATTGGTAAAACGGGTGTGATTGCAATGATATTGTCTTCGTCATCATCGTAGCAAACGGGAATCTTCCAAGATCGATCTCTAGCCGCTTGTTCTTCCGCGATTCGCTTTTCTTCTTCCTTCTTTTGTATGGCTTGATCAACCATTTCACGTAAGGTTGCCATTTGTTCCATAAGCTTTATTTGAGAATGATGATCGCTCAGTTTTGGGAAATTGAAGATTGGATGATTGCGGTATATTGCGGGGTTGAACTTGGTCAAAACCAAATAAGATGTGAAATTCATAGCAAAAAAATTATCATGTAATAGTCTTCATTCATGGTTGACTTTGGAAGGTTTCCATGAGGATCCCCGCAATTTTCACAACAAAGATAGTGTTGGGGAAGACTCGGTGAAGTTTGTTGGAAAGTCAATCAAAGTTTTGATGTGTATACTCAAGGTTCCTGTTGTAGAACAGACTGACTGGGTTGGACAAATCGTACTGTACTGAGAAATCGTTCCCACATAACTCACGAGAGTATGGTACGTACTGTGGTTGTGGAGGATGGTTTGCAACACTTGGAGAATCGTTAGAAAAGTATGGAGTGGAAAATATTGATTTGTGTTCACGTGTTTCCAACCTTACAGTAAAAACAAACTCCACTTTTTTCATTACAAACTACATATTTGGCAGGCCTCGCCAAGAAGACATTGTTGTTGCAAACTTTGCAAGTTTTGTAGGGGCTCATCAATGGTTTGATTTTTGCATGGTTCCGGATTAGAGATAATCGGAACTCTCGGAGGGCACAATTATAACCGTAATGGAGCACCTTTGACCCCACAACTTAAAGTGCATTGTGACAAATGATTCGTCTAACGAATCACTCGCACTCGTGACACAATGGTCAATGTGTGGAGGACTGGTGAGAATTTCACCGGGGTCCGGTTTGACAACGATTGGCTCTCGAGGAGCATTAACAACGTTGGTATTGTCGTCGGATGAAGGCGGAAGTTCTTGGAAGTCTTTGAAAAATCATTTTCCACATAGTTTGTAAAACAATCCTTCCATAAAAAAATTGTCGTAAATGGCACTCCTTGACAATACGGACCAATCAAAACTGGGTTCCGCACCGTGCAAACCTTTCACAATTTCGAGTGGGTTCAGGAACAGGAATATTGTCTTCAGGACTGCCACTGTTCGAACAACCACAGTTTGAAGTGTACAAACTTCCACAAGACGAGCATTCTTTAATCGCGTAAAATTGGATTCAAACCGAATACTTACCACGGAATGACGTCATAAGGGAATTAATCATGAAGATGTATAAGAAAAGAATTAAAGTTGATACAAAGAAAAGGAAGATTATTTTGGGTTTTCCAATTAATTCCACAATTTGTTTGAACGACAAAAATGATAAGACTAACTTAAACTGATAATCTACTTACATTCTCGGAGCTCTCGCAAAGGGATAAAACTCACAGGTGTGTGAGAGGAGATAGGAATAAGCGCGAAGCTTATTTTCTCTTTCGGGTCGTAGTTCCTGGCAAAACCTCCCTTATACCCTACGTTTCCCATAGTTGTTCAACTTTTCAGGTGAGTCGTACGTCGTAGTCGACACAAAAGGCAAGTGTTTTAAATCCTTTTGTTTGAAATGTGAACCAACAAGTTCACGGAACTTAGATATGATAATACCTCTCAGTGAGAATATTATATTTTGGTATTTTACCAGTGTGAGTTTTTATTTCTTTTTTATGACAATGTTTTTTATGTTTTTGGTTTTCTTCTTTGGTTTTTTAACTGATAATTATACTAAAGAAACGAAAAATATTTTTTGTACTTTTTTATATTTTTTATAATGTAAGAAGTAATATTACACAAATTTCTAAAAACCAGATGGTCATAACGTAAAAGATCAAACGGGTTGCACAGCCTCCCGGTGTAGCGGCGCCCAAAATTGATGAACTCTGATACACCTTAAAAGATATATATTAATATAAGAATATAAAATATATAGTAAGAATAGGTCTAAAAAGCAGTAATCATGATACGAGAAGTAGTATAGTGCTTTCCCGGGTCAGTAAATCCCCATACGAGGCTGGAATGTAAATCGAATACGATCTCGAAGATTTGAGTTTGAAGGAAGGAATGACGTTTGGGAAGTTGAAAAGTCAAATTAAACAATAAACGAACTAAAACGTTTAAGAAAACCCTAAAATTTATGAAAAACATTATAAACTAAGAGAAAACGAAGGCCGCAATGTACGACATAAAGGGGGAAAACCTAAAATCTTAAACAATAAGCCTACGAGAGAAATATTTCGCTTCTAATACTTACTCTATGGACCAAGTAACGAAGTATGAAAAGACTGTGAACGCAAAACGGAGTTCGTTTGACCTAGAAAAACGCCCCCCTCGCTCCCTCACCCCTCCCGCCAGTCAAACCAAAATCCGTACCGCGACCCCGTTCTTTAAAAAAGTAAAAGTTATAAAAATGACCTACGAAAAATTTTATATTTTTCTACAATAGATGTTAATATAAAATTTTTCTAAAAAAGTCAAAATATTTTTTTGATAATTTTTGTATTTTTTATGAATTAAACAAACTTTTAACTAAATTAAATTATAAAAATATAAAAATGACTTACGAAAAAAATTCTTTTATGAAAATTTTTCTAAAAAATACTTTACAACTTTAACAATCCTGTAATGAAAATGGAAAGAACCGCCCACCAGCTTATGCAATAAGCCCCGAAATAAGCTTCACAGCTTATTTTTTTTTTTTTTAAAACTCTAGGGTAGAAATTGTAAAAATCTAAACTAAAGGGTAGGCGGGCAAACTTTAGGAAAGTTACACTATAGTTAAAACGGGTGACCTTGCACTTTGGAGAAAGTACCAAACAGACCTCGCGACATAGCTTATTTTTAGCTTATTAAAAAAAATGAGTTTTAGCAAAAACTTAAAACTAAAAAGTTATAAAAGAGCTTATTCTCCACAACTTTAATAAAAGCTCTTATTACTTTAAACAACAGAATAAGCTATAAAACACAGCTTAAAAGTGGCAGTTTGGCTACAAGGGCTTAAAAGCAAAAATGTTGCTAAGTCTTGGCTTGTGTTGCTCGTTTAAGCTAGGACTAAGGAAAAATAAGCAAAAGAGGCTTTATTCTAAACCTAGGTAAACTAAAAAAAGGAAATCTAAACTAAATAAGCTGTTGAAAACAGCTTATTTGTGACAGAATCTACAATAAAGCTTAAACTAAAATTTCACTAAGTCAATGGACAAATAAGCTAATGTTAAAGACAAATAAGCTTAATAATTACCAAGGCCAACCTAAAAAGCTGTGAGAGGCCACAATGAGCTTATTAGAAAAGCTAGGTAAGCCACAAAAGGAAAATAAGCAATCCCTACACCTAAGTAATGTAAAACAGTCAAGGGGCTAATTTGAGCTTAAAAATAAGCCAGCAAAAGAGCTTTTCAAAAGCTGAAATTCAACAAGCTTATACAAGAGCTTATAAGCTCTTGAAATAAGCCAAGAGTTTGGGCTTTAGAACACAAAAAGTCAAAGAAAAAGGGGCTTAAAATCTCCCCTTTGCACCAGGGGAGATTTAAGCTTAACTTTAGTGGCTTATTTGACAGCTAGTAATAAGCTGTCAAATAAGCTCAAATTGCAAAGTAAACTGAAAACAGCTAAAATACTCTAGCTTATGGACTTGTGCAACAATTTTTAGCTTTTAAAAACCCTAAAAACCTACTGATTTTGCTAAATGAAAAAGGGCTTAAGCCATTTGTGGACTAAAAACTTTGGTGGTTATTGACTTACAAAGTCAAGAGACCAAGGGAAGTTTTGACAGCTTCTTTTGTACACACACAAAACACACTTTTTGACACTCAACACTCAAACCACAAGTGCTTAACTAAATAAGCACTTGTGGTGTATTTCAAAAGTCACAGTTAACAAAGAGGGTTTTTAAAACTTTTGAAAAACACTTTTCAAACTTAAACAACTTGTAAAACAGCTTAAAATGAGCTTAAAACTTAAGCTTAAACTAACCTAATGACCTCAACCCATACTTAAAACCATTTTTACCCGTTTTTGAGGTTGACCCAAACACCCTTTTATCTCAAAACTGTCAAACCAAAGTGAGCTTATTACCTATCTATAAGCTAAAACAGATGAAACTTTTTATCTACTTCTATTAATTTTCACCTACTTAAGCTAATTGAGCTATAAAAGTGCTAGCTTATTAGTAGGAAATAAGCACTTACTCTACTAGCTTATACTAGCTATTTATGACAGAATTCAAAGTAATAGAAACTAGAATTGATTATAACTAGACAGCATTAAAACTAAAACTCCTAGAGGCTAATTAAGCTAAATGAGACAGGATTAAAATGAAGATTTAAAAGAAATAAGCAATTTGAAATAAGCTATGAATTAGCTTAAATGAAATTTAGAAAGAGAAACCTGAAATTTTGAAGAGTCTTCTTCACCTAGACATCCTAGTGAAGAGTCTAGGTGATCCTAATGGCTTCCAAAAGCCTCTAACCTTAAAACCACAATAAGCTGAATTTGAGCTTATTTGCTCTTGTTGCTTCCAAATTGAGCTCAAAACAACTCAAGTCATCATTATTGATGTAAAATGATAAAAATGAGTAAATTAATGACTAAAAACAGAATTTTAAATAAATTTGAACTTGTGAACAGTAATAAGCTCAAACGAGCTTATTAAGAGCTTATTTGATGAAAAACGACTTAGAATTGAAATTTAAAGACAAAGAGACTTTAAAACTGAATTGTATTACTAGAATTGTGAAGTACAAACTGAAAGATAAATGGTACAAGTGCTTAAAGCTGCGTTTAAAAAGCTTAAAAGAAAATTGCTTAAAATTACGAAAAATTACAAAGCTGAAAATAAAACTAAAACTAACTACTTCTAACTATTGTCTTCTCTTTCTTTTATAGGCTGCTAATGTGCTTGTTTTGTGAGAGCAAGACCAAAAAAATCATCTCAACCATCGAATACACCTTGGGGATTTGTGGGATTGCCAAATAGGCTTAGGGTTTTAGTGGAGGAGGGGGGAGGTGTTTGTTCATGGGGTTTTTGAGGTGTAGGGTAAAAAGGGTGAAGTTAAACCCGTGAGTGGGTTTTGGGTGTGACAAAAATGGGCGGGAAAATTTGTTTGTACAAGTTGGGGGTGACAGGGTATAGTTTTGGGATTTTGGCAAATTTGGTCCCTCATGGTTATTGATGCTATTGCACCCACCGTCCTTGTTGTTTAAAACTTTTGGGGACTTGGCAAAACAAGTCCCCAAGAGTGTTATATTCAGTTGCACCCCACGTCCTTGTGGTGTACAAGTATTAAGGGTTGACAGTTTTGGCCCTTGTGGTGTAACTTTGCAGAAATGGCAGTTTGCACCCTTGCCATTCATTTTCTCTTTTCTTCATTAAATGTAAGTTTAGGGTTTTTACAATTTCAACCCCAAACTTATATTTTTGGACTTGTTGACTTTTGGATTTGTCGGGGTTGACTTTGACTTTGACCAGTTGACTTTTCTGTTGACTTTTTGACTTGATTGACTTTCCGGCTTCGATTTGGCTTTGTCTTTCACAGTCTTTTCCAATCCGAGTCCGGTTTTGTCGTTTTGTCTTTGTTTTTCGTCCTTTTCTTGGTTATCCGTTCCTGTACAATACAATTAGCAAAACAAGCGTATCTTTGGCATTTTAAGTCCGTTTTTGGTTATTTTAGCTTGTTTTTAAAGGTAAAAGGTATGTGTAATTAAGCACATACCAAAATCCCCCATACTAAGGTATTGCCGTGTCCTCACGCAATGCTATGAAGTAAGCATTTACGAAAACTAAGAATCTCAATCCCCCTCGATTAATAACTTTGAAAAGTAGCAAAGTGTTTGTCAAGGGAAACTAAAGAATCAAAAGCTTCGACAAGTCCCGTTTTCACCACTTTTTATTTGTACACTAACTATCCCTAATATTTTTTTGGATTTTTCTTTTCTTTTCTCTACTACCTGTTTGACTTCCTTTATTACATTAACATTGGGATCATAGAATGAGAAACGCCCATAGAGTGATCTACGGATGTCCTGTCGGATAAATTCATCGTCCCCGATTTTTCACTAGCTCCAAGCCAAGCAATTAAACAAGATCATTTATAAATATAAGTCTAAATGCTAAGCACTCATACTTATGACTTGTGAACTTTTAACTCCCAACATGAATATATGGTTTAAATGTGTGGTAATAATTTCAACTCAACCATAGAATCAAACTTATTTTCATAGT
The DNA here is from genome assembly GCA_026074375.1 of Tanacetum coccineum. Lineage (NCBI taxonomy): Eukaryota > Viridiplantae > Streptophyta > Magnoliopsida > Asterales > Asteraceae > Tanacetum > Tanacetum coccineum. The sequence goes on from BQNB010008387.1 coordinate 69,742, forward strand.
CGTGATTCAAGATGGAACCATGACTCAAAGCCATCAACTTAATTATGACCTTTTTGTAACTTGATTTTAAGAACGAGATTTTAACCGTAAGAACTTTTTGCTAATCTTCACATTTATACCATAAGTTCTTTAAAGCTAGGAAATGCGTTGATTAGTTTGACACACATCTTAGGCTCCGCTTCCCTAGTAGGATATCACATCCAACGAACGATGTTCTTAGTTTTGAAAACACACCCGATTGCTAGCGTAGTGGGAAATCACAACAAACACCTCTTCCTAATTTGGTCTAAGGATTTTGTGTCCTTAGTTAAACCCTCATCCTAGACCTCGCTTCCTGGTGAGATATCACCCAAAACCACATCAAATCCTTAAAAGTAAAAGATGTCTTAGTTTGGTACCCCCACCTCGTGGTTAGCGGAGTAGGATCAGTAGGATATCACGACACATCTTTTACTTGCTCCATTTAATCAAATGTATGCTTCATTGCAAAATTTCATTACTCATGCATTTTTTTGGCATTCATACTTTATTCATGCTTCTTTGGCATTATAACTTTCGAATTATTAAGACATGAAAAAATCTCGTTTAAAGATTTAAGTTACAAATTTGAAGCTTTTTCTAAACACATTTGATTTGAATTAGTTTGAATGAATTGAGCAGTATGATTGGAGGAATTAGAAAGCTATGGGAGGGAAATAGACACATGTTACCATATAAGTTTTTGTTTTGCACATAAAAGTTATATTAACTCTATCACTTCTTGTTCTTCACCTTATTAAAAATTCGAAGCAATCGTTATTCGTGGAAAATGCTTAGCCCTACCAGTGGTAAGTTGAGGAACTAGTAGGGCCTCAACACGCCCGAATCGAGTCAAAAATTATTCTCATTCTTACCCATTAGGTAAGGTCAAAATTGTGACAAAACACTTATTTGTTTTTATTGAAAAATTTTAAATTTTTTTTTTCATTTTTTTTTTTTTTTTTTTGGTATTTTTTGCAAAAATTTGGTGGTTTTTATAAAAGGGATTGCGTGATAACAACGATTGCAGGCAAAAATCAAATCGAAGATTTCCCCCACCCATTACTAGAAACTAAAACAGCGTCCTCGATGTTTCAAAGGGGTTTTACGTAAATCTAAAAGGGCCGTTTATGACGTGTGCCAAAAGTAAAACTGTTAGTGTCGATTAATTTGGATACTGGATTCACAACTGAAAGCTGGAGGATTGTGAAACTCATGTGAAATACTGCAAGCTACGAGAGGTCTTCACTATCCAGGGAAATATGGTTATAACAATACAAAGCACACAAAACATGGACAAAACACGGGTAATGGAAAATGTAAGCCTTCACACACAAAACACGTATTTAGATAAAAGGAGAAGATAGACTGGATAAGCATGGGGTGCCTCCCACGAAGCGCCTTGTTTTTGTTAACCGAGTCACAAGCTCGACTAGGACACTGAATTCTATGGTCCCATGGGAAGCAGTGGAATGTAAATTCATCATCTGGACTTTCATTCAAGTGGTTTGGATAAACATTGAATTTCATGAAAGTTCCACTCCGATGAGATACATCCGGCGCATAAAAAGAATGATTAATTTGGAGATGGGGGATTAAAAAATGATGTCTTCATTACCCAGGAGAGAACGTTATGGTGGAGCTGGAGCAACTGGATAGTGGAAATGGAAAAAAAATCATACAATATAAGCGAAAAGAGAGTGCACTTAAAAGTATGAAATCCGTTTTCCAAGGTGGGAAGGGGTGGGTAAAACATTAGGCACATGAACTCTTGGTTCTCTTGTTGGGAAAATATCATTCACCACATCCATAGTAAGATTGCCCAGCTCGGGCTCAATCTTAATCAGTCGATAGGAATGATTCATAATCCGGTGGTGGAGATATGATGTGAGCAAGTTCATCGGCGAACTCCTCATGATTAAGGTCACTCCTATCGGTAGGAGGAAATTGATCATTCGAAAGATCAAAAATAAACGAATCATATTGAGAAAAATCAACATGAGTAGTGGTACTGCCACTACTCCTCTCTTTAAAATGATCGTTATCAATGTAGAAAGCTTTATAATCAGGAAGAGACAACTCATAATGAGTAGTGGGACTGCCACTACTAATCTCTTCAAGATTAAAGCGGAAAGTTTCAGATTCGGGAATAGAATTATCAAAGGTGTTAGCCTCCTCCAAGAAAAGATTAGGAAATGTGGAGGTAGACTTGATCACAACTTCGGAAGATGGAGTGGGATTATCTCTTAATGCATCGATCTTAGCAATAAGAAGATTGACATTCGACAATTTTTCACGAAGGATATCGTCTTTGATTGTTAAAAGAATATCATCATCAATCCTTCCAACTTCCGGGTCAACAATCTCCACCACCTCTAAGCTGACGATCTCATCATCGGGAGGTGATGCATCGACATAATCGATATTCTCACCGTAGGGAGAATCGTCATCACTTGAAGTAGAATCATCGTTGGAATCGATGATAGTCTCAGAATGTTCTTTGAAAGCTTCAAGAGAGGTAGGATTGTTACAAAGAGGCACATCACACATTTTGTCGGGAATACTCTCGGACTCACTTGGGATTGGGATAAGGTCCTCAACACTAGACTTTATTACTTCGTCCGATTCCGTTTCCGGAATAGTGTCAAGATGCTCGTCCCCCATACTTAGAGAGTTATCGGGTTCCTCGATTGGTAAAACGGGTGTGATTGCAATGATATTGTCTTCGTCATCATCGTAGCAAACGGGAATCTTCCAAGATCGATCTCTAGCCGCTTGTTCTTCCGCGATTCGCTTTTCTTCTTCCTTCTTTTGTATGACTTGATCAACCAAATCACGTAAGGTTGTCATCTGTTCCATAAGCTTATTTTGAGAATTGAGAAGCTCATTTTGGGAAGTGAAGATTGGATGATTGACGGTATATTGCGGGGGTTGAAATTGGTCAAAACCAAAAGAATTTGAATCATAGCAAGAACTTTGCTCATGATAATAGTCTTCATTCATTGGTTGACATTGGAAGGTTTCATGAGGACCCCCGCAATTTTCACAACAAAGGTATTGTTGTGGAAGACTCGGTGAAGTTTGTGGAAAGTAATCAAAGTTTTGATTGAAACACAGGTCCTGGTTGTAGACAGACTGGACTTGAGGTGGACAATCGTAACTGTAATGAGAATCGTTCCCACATAACTCACGAGAGTATGGTACGTATTGTGGTTGTGGAGGATGGTTTGCAACACTTGGAGAATCGTTAGAAGAGTACGGAATTGAAACATTGATTTGTGTTTCATTTCCAACTTTACAATAAAAACAAACTCCATCGTATTCATTGCAACCACATCTTTGGCATGTGCCAAGAAGACATTGTTGTTGCAAACTTTGCAAGTTTTGTAGGGGCTCATCAATGGTTTGAGTGTTGCATGGTTCCGGATTAGAGATAATCGGAACTCTCGGAGGGCAATTATAACCGTAATGAGCACCTTTCCCACAAGACTTACAAAGTTGCATTGTTGTTGACAAAGATTCCATTTAATGATCACCGCACCGTGACAATCAAATGGTCAATATGTGGAGGACTTGGTGAGGAGTTTTTACCGGGGTCCTGATTGACAACGATTGGCTCTCGAGGAGCATTAACAACGTTGGTATTGTCATCGGATGACTCGGAAGTGTCTTGGAAGTCTTGAAGGACTTCCTCGAATGTCTTTTGTATTAGAGAATTTTGAACAATGAAAAACATGAATTGGGTCCCCACATTTGAGACAAAAAATTTTTCAATTTTAAAGGATCGTTGAGACGAGTCGGTATTGGACAAGAAATCTTGTCTTCAAGACTCCACTTTTGAACATCCACAGTTTTGCACAGTGTAACAAAACTTCCACAGACGGAGCATTCTTTAATCGCGTAAATCGGATTCAAACGATAATCGAATGGCGTCATAAGAATTAAACGTAAAGATGGATAAGAAAAGAATTAAATGATACGAAGAAAAAGAAGATTATTTTTGGGTTTTCCATTAATTCACAATTTATTTTAACGGACAAAATGATAAGACAACTTAAACCAAATAATCTGCTTACTTCACGGTAACTCTCAAAAAGATAAACTCACAGGTGAGCGGAGGAGTAGGAATAGCGCGAAGCTTATTTCTCCTTTCGGGTCGTAGTTCCTAGGAACAACCCTCCTTATACCCACTTTATAGTTTGTTTAACTTTTCAAGGTGAGCCGTACGTCGTAAGAGACACAAAAGGCAAGTTTTTAAATCTTTTGTTCGAATTGGGAACCAACAAGTTCACCGGAACTTATTATGATAATACCTCAGTTGAGAATATTATATTTTGGTATTTTACCAATTTGTGAATTTTATTTGTAAATTAAAGACAATGTTTTTATATTTTTGATTTTTTTTTTTTTTTTTTTTTGGATTTTTAAATGATAATTATACTAAAAAAAATTGAAAAATATTTTTGTACTTTTTTATATTTTTATAATAAAAGAAAATATTCACAATTTCAAAAACAGATGGTCAAACGTAAAGATAAACGGTTGCACAGCCTCCCCGCCGCGGCCGCCAAAAATGTTCAGCTCTGACTACACCTTAAAAATATTAGATAATAATATAAAATATCAAAATATATTGTAAGATAGTCTAAAAGCAGAATCAAATGATACCGAGATATGTAGTATGAGCTTTCCCGGGTACGTTAAATCCCCAACGAGGCTGGAATGGTAAATCGATACGATCGAAGATTTGAGTTTGAAGGAAGGATTAGGTTTGGGGAAGTTGAAAAAAGTCAAATTAAAATTAAATACGGACTAAAACGTTTAAGAAAAACCTAAAAATTATGGAATTTTAACTGGAGAACGAGACCACGAATTACCGTAACAAAAGGGGGAAAACCTAAAATCTTTAAAAATAACCCTACGGAAAATTTTTCACTTCTAAACTACTCTACGGGTCAAATAACGAAGAATGAAAAAGACTAGACCGAAAACGGAGTTCGTTTGACCCAAAAACGAGTCAAAACAAAAACCCGTACCCGGACCCGTTCTTTAAAAGACAAAAAGTTGTAAAAATGACCCTACGAAAAATTTTATATTTTTCCTACAAACTAGATGATAAAAGAAAATTTTCTAAAAAAGCAAAATATTTTTTTGATAATTTTTGTATTTTATATGAATTAAATAAACTTTTATCTAAATTAAATTATAAAAAATATTAAATGATTACTAAAAATTCTGAAAAATTTACAAAAAATACTAGACACTATAATGATCCTACGAAAAATAAGAAAACACAAGCTTGCTTGAGAAATAAGCCCGTAATAAGCTTATTCAGCTTATAGGCTTATGAGGGCAAAAGGTACATAAATACCATGTGCCTTGGGTCTTTAACGAAAAAGACCCAAGGGCGCAGTGGTAAGTATGCTTGAAAGGGAGGGGATGTATCGAGGGGTCCCGGGTTCGAGTCTTGCTCACCCGGGTCCCTTGTCTTCCCTTCTCTTTTTATTTTTGCAAAACTCTAGGGTAGAAACTGTAAAAAACGAAACTAAAGGGTAGGCGGGCAAACTTTAGGAAATTTACACTATAGTTAAAACGGGTGACCTTGAACTTTGGAGAAAGTACCAAACAGACCTCGCGACATAGCTTATTTTTAGCTTATTAAAAAAAATGAGTTTTAGCAAAAACTTAAAACTAAAAAGTTATAAAAGAGCTTATTCTCCACAACTTTAATAAAAGCTCTTATTACTTTAAACAACAGAATAAGCTATAAAACACAGCTTAAAAGTGGCAGTTTGGCTACAAGGGCTTAAAAGCAAAAATGTTGCTAAGTCTTGGCTTGTGTTGCTCGTTTAAGCTAGGACTAAGGAAAAATAAGCAAAAGAGGCTTTATTCTAAACCTAGGTAAACTAAAAAAAGAAATCTAAACTAAATAAGCTGTTGAAAACAGCTTATTTGTGACAGAATCTACAATAAAGCTTAAACTAAAATTTCACTAAGTCAATGGACAAATAAGCTAATGTTAAAGACAAATAAGCTTAATAATTACCAAGGCCAACCTAAAAAGCTGTGAGAGGCCACAATGAGCTTATTAGAAAAGCTAGGTAAGCCCACTAAAAGGAAAATAATGCAAATACACTACACCTAAGTAATGTTACAGTTCAAGGGCTAATTTGAGTCTTAAAAAATATGCTAAGCAAAAGTGCTTTTCAAAATGCTGAAATTTCAACAAGCTATATACAAGGGCTTATAAGCTTCTTGAAATAAGCCAAGGTTTGGGCTTTAGAACAACAAAAGTCTAGAAAAAGGGCTTAAAAAATCTCCCCTTTGCACCAGGGGAGATTTAAGCTTAACTTTAGTGGCTTATTTGACAGCTTAGTAATAATGATCAAAATATGCTCAAATGCAAAAGTAAAACTGAAAACAGCTAAAGTACTCTAGCTTATGGACTTGTGCAACAATTTTTAGCTTTTAAAAACCCTAAAAACACGATTGATTTTGCTAAAAATGAAAAAGGGCTTTAAGCCATTTGTGGACTAAAAAACTTTGGAGGTTATTGACTACAAAGTCAAGAGGAGACCATGGGAAGTTTTGACAGCCTTCTTTTGTACAACAAACTAAAACACACTTTTTGACACTCAACACTCAAACCACAAGTGCTTAACTAAATAAGCAACTTGTGGTGTATTTCTAAGTCCACGTTAACAAAGAGGGTTTTTAATAAACTTTTTGGGAAAAACACTTTTCAAAACTTAAAACAACTTGTTAAAAAAGCTTAAAATGAGCTTAAAAACTTAAGCTTAAACTAATCCTAATGACCTCAACCACATACTTTTATATAACATTTTTCCGTTTTTGAGGTTGACCCAAACACCCTTTTATCTCAAAACTGTCAAACCAAAGTGAGCTTATTACCTATCTATAAGCTAAAACAGATGAAACTTTTTATCTACTTCTATTAATTTTCACCTACTTAAGCTAATTGATGCGATAAATAGTGCTAGCTTATTAGTAGGAAAATAAGCACTTACTTTCTACTAGCTTTATACTAGCTATTTATGACAGGATTAAAAGTAATAGAAAACTAGAAATTGATTATAACTAGACAACATTAAAACTAAAACTCCTAGAGGTTAATTAAGCTAAATGAGACAGGATTAAAATGAAGATTTAAAAGAAATAAGCAATTTGAAATAAGCTATGAATTAGCTAAAATGAAATTTAGAAAGAGAAACCTGAAAAATTTGAAGAGTTCTTCTTCACCTGACACATCCCTAGTGAAGAATCTAGGTGATACTAATGGCTTCCAAAAAGGCCTCTTAACCTTTAAAACCACATTAGCTGAATTTGAGCTTAATTTGGCTTCTTGTTGCTTCAAAAATTGAGCTCAAAACACTCATGTCATCATTATTGGATGTTAAAATGATAAAAACTGAGTAAATCACCAATTAATGTACTAAAAACAGAATTTTTTAAATAAATTTTGAACTTTCTGGTGAACAGTAATAAGCTCAAACGAGCTTATATTAAGAGCTTATTTGATGAATAAGACTCTAGAATTGAAATTTAAAGACACAAGAGATTTTATAACCTCGAATTGTATTACTAGAATTGTGAAGTACAAACTGAAAGATAAATGGTACAAGTGCTTAAAGCTGCGTTTAAAAAGCTTAAAAGAAAATTGCTTAAAATTACGAAAAATTACAAAGCTGAAAATAAAACTAAAACTAACTACTTCTAACTATTGTCTTCTCTTTCTTTTATAGGCTGCTAATGTGCTTGTTTTGTGAGAGCAAGACAAAAAAAATCATCTCAACCATCGAATACACCTTGGGGATTTGTGGGATTGCCAAATAGGCTTAGGGTTTTAGTGGAGGAGGGGCGGAGGGGATTTGTTCCAGGGGGTTTTTGTCGGTGTTATAGGGGGTAATTACTATGGGGGATAAATATTAAAAGGTTAAACCCTTGTGAGTGGGTTTTGGGGGTTTTCGGTTTTTGTGGACAAAAAATGGGCGGGAAAATTTGTTTGTACAAGTTGGGGGTGACAGGGTATAGTTTTGGGATTTTGGCAAATTTGGTCCCTCATGGTTATTGATGCTATTGCACCCACCGTCCTTGTTGTTTAAAACTTTTGGGGACTTGGCAAAACAAGTCCCCAAGAGTGTTATATTCAGTTGCACCCCACGTCCTTGTGGTGTACAAGTATTAAGGGTTGACAGTTTTTGGGGGACCCCTTGTGGTGTAGCTGTGCTAGGGAAATGGCAGTTTGCACCCTTGCCATTCATTTTCTCTTTTCTTCATTAAATGTAAGTTTAGGGTTTTTACAATTTCAACCCCAAACTTATATTTTTGGACTTGTTGACTTTTGGATTTGTCGGGGTTGACTTTGACTTTGACCAGTGTTACTTTTTGTGACTTTTTGATCTTGATTGTCTTTCGGCTTCGATTTGGCTTTGTCTTTCAGAAGGGATGATTGCGAATGTTAAGACTACAAAGAATAAATTTTTGATGTACCCAAGGTTTCTACAAATGCTTGTGGCCATAGAGACAGCTGACCGAACCCCTCGACCCACTTTTGGTTTTACTCGGAAACTGTTTTCTAATATGAAATTTAAATGGGAGGGTGAGGAAATACCTTTGACACCACCCATGCTTGCCATTGCTGCTGCTGGCAATGATGCTGCTGATGATGATGATGCTGCTAATGAGGACAATGCTGCTGCTGATGAAGCTGCTGGTAGTGCAGCTGAGGCGCACCCTGTACCCCATTCTCCTCCGGTTTCCCCTGTTAGGGAACTAACACCGGAGAGGCAGTCTGCATCTGAGAGACCACCTTCTCTTTCACCGACCCCCCCAGCTCAGACTTTTAGCCTTGCGGAGCCCTTAGTGTTTGGCCCTGAACCCAGACCAGCTGGGTATGTGGACCCTGATGTCCTTGAACCAATTATTTTTGGTCCACAGCCCAGACCCTCTGATTTTGTTGACCCTGACCTTGAGGAACCCGTTATCTTTGGTCCCCCACCTAGGCCTGACAACTATATTGAGCCTGCGGACATTGATAATCTCGTTTCCATGGAAGATGACACCATTCATGGTGGATTCCATGAGGAGTCACCTGTTGGGCCCAATGATGCTCCTACACCAACAGCCGATGCTGCTGGTAGGGCAGAGGACCCTACTCTACTAACAAGTTTATCTGCCAAGCTTGACAGGTGTATGGGGCGTATAGACTCATTGGAAACAGAGCTGGGAACTTCAAAGAAAATCATGGGGGGAGCTATTTTGACACTTGTATCTCGAGTAAAGAAGTTGGAAAGAACAGTTAAACAGTTGAAGACAGCACGTTTTGTGGGTGATGCCCCTGCCACCGAAGGGGATGTGGATATTCAGGATGATGTTGACCTTGAAGGATTATCACGTATGGCATCTGAAGCTCTGGGTCACGATCATCCTGCTGTTCCCTCTGAAGATATAGAGGAACGCGAAGAGGAGGCGGTTCCTCTTAGGCGTAAGAGGTCGGTTTATCGACGTGCCAGGACAGAGTTTAATACTTCAGCTTTTGCGCAGTTTCATGCTCCCCTTTCTGCTGATGTTCTTTCTCAAGCGGCAATCTCTGAATCTGCTGGTCCGTCTGTTGGTGCTGATAAGGGAAAGGCTCCCATGCCTGATTTGGATATCCCTGCTGAGTTTCTTGCAGAGGATGCACAGGCCAGGAAACGCCTCGAAGAAGAACAGGCAAGTGCGCGGTTGGTTCAACAGTTACAGGCCCACATGTGTCTAAAGAGCGCCCCAAGGAATTAGATGAACTCATGATCGCGTATGACATAAACCAACTAGCTGCTGATTTGATGATGCCAGTTGGTTCAAATCCTGCAAGGCCAACGCGAGCAGCTAGGAGCAATGTCACCGGTGGATAACTTTATTGATCGTATGACTGCTACAAGGAATGGAAAAAGCGAGCCTTGGCAGATTTAACGTTTATCGAGCGCATATCAAGGGTAAGTGCCGTTGAGCAATCCTGAGGTCAAGCAATGATTGCCGCAACATTAGTTAAAAATCAATGGTGTGCAGCGCAAAATGGTAACAATCACAATGACCGCTGTCAAGGCTATGACCAAACCAAAGCTGAGAATAGTACGAGTATAACTGCAAGACAGTCTTGAAAAGGATCACTTGTTGATGCTTCAGTACAATACCTATTTCGACCCAAAGCATTCATTAATGAGCTCCTTCTAAATAGACAACGGGTTGAACGTCGCGACTTCACAGCCAGCTAAGAGTTTCCAGCCTGCTACATCTCATGGCTGCTGATGATCCCTGATTCTGCTGGGTGGTGGAAGGTTTCACCTGTTGGTTCGGCTACTCCTATGGCTGGTTTGCTGATCCCGATACTGTACGGCTGGTGGTAAACCTAGGACTAAAGTTTCTTCTGCCTTCTACTGTTCCCCAACTTACAGCAGCAATGGATTCTGCTGGTTCACATCGTGAGTGGAGTTTTCACCATTTGCAGATTCTGCTGAAAGTTCTTCCCCGTCACCTGTCCTCAACTCGATCACATAACCAAATGGATTTTTGTTAACACACATCGGAGGTATATAATGATTTTTCTTAGATATTGATGAGGACGAGCAGATAGGTATGTCTCGCGTTGCTGCTGACCCTGACTCGGATGATGAAGTGCTATCTGAGATTCTCTTTCGGGGTCAGTATACTTCTGGTGTGGTGTTGTGGTTTGGACGTAAGCTTCCTGATGAGAGAATTGTGATTCCATGGGTTAAGGTTGAACTGTTTCTGATATCGCCATCTTCTCCTCTATCGGTCTCGTCGTAAAAGTCGTGGGGTGAGAATTATGACTTTTTTTATGGGATAAACCCGTTGGGATGTCTTCACTCTGAGAGTGAGATGTATGACGAATGGAAACTTATATTCCTCCTATTCCGTATGGTGCATTCAAAGATTGGGAGATTGTGCATTGCCCGCTTAGTAACACTTATTATCATGTGTATTATCAGGAGAATCGACGTCAAAAGTCCTTTTTCTACCTGAAAGAGTTGCTACCTCATGTCTATCGTGAGGATCTCCTTCTTTTACGTCGACGGATGAATAGGTATTTTCGGCTGAATCCAGATGTAAATGTTGGTTTAGACCTCTAGATGGATTTTAATCTGTTGTGATCATCCCTTGCATTCTGAGACGTGAAGATTTAGGAGAACACAAGATGAATGTATTTGTGAGCAAGCTGGAAGTTGTATCCTCCCAAGAGCTCAGTTCATGTCTTGGACTTAACGAATGGAAAACTGTGTATATGTTTGTGGACAAGGACCTATCCAATCCGGTCTACTCTGGCTTGAACGATGAAACTCCACATGGCTCACAAGTTCACACTCATACTTTCGGGAAGTTGTTGATGCGGGAGTGTATAAATACCAAGAATAGTTCAAGCAGGCTTACGAGAAACCTATGTAGAAGTCTAGCATCTGTATCCTAATGTAAGAATTGTGCCTTAGTTGATATTTGTTTTCAATAGTTTTGTTAGTCTTATTATTAAAAAAAATAAAAAATAAAAATAAAAATAAAAATAAAAAATAAAAATAAAATATGTATGTACTCTTCGTTAGTTGTATTGATCGTATAGTGTTGTATAACTTTGGTGTTAGTGCTTGCACTGCACGACAAATAGTTTTCAGCTCACCATGGCTAACAGCCAAGAAAGAGTCAGGCACACCATTGCAAACGGCCTTTGGTGTGTAACCTCAAATCCGTGATGGTTACCAGGTTACCAAAACCAGGATGTATTTCATTTTCCATATTTCCTGTTTGGGATGAAAAATGGCTAGTCCAGTAGCAAACGGCTCTTGGTAAAAGACCTTCCTCCAAATCCTTTTTATAGTTGACAATTTACTAAAAAATTGTAATGTGTTTTCAACTCACCTATCTGTCAAGTGAAGAGTTGGGCTAGCCCATAGATTATGTGCTTAAGTAAAGACATGCAAATCCATAATTAAAGATTGTTGACACTTTTTAACCAAAAAGGGGTTGGTCCCCATCAACTCACCAAGTTTCATTACAAAACAGTTGATATGGTTCACAATCCACCATGTGAATTTACCTTTTCTAGTGCCAAAGGATGACTAGCCCTGAGCAAAACGGCTACAGGTAAATGGCATATCACAATCCGTTTGATGCTGTAATGGTTTGCAAAACCATTAATTGTATACAACACACCAATTTTCAATCACTGAGAGTTGAAAATGGTTCTCATTGACCATATAGACATACCCTTTCTGTGGCCAAAGAACTGACTACTCCATTAGTTAATGGCTAACTGGTAAAGAGACCATCAAATCCAGTTTACATTTTTCAATGATTCACCCTCACAGGAGTTAACACACCAGGAAGTGATGACGATAGACTGCAATTTTAATGATTTGATGTATCATACGTTCAATGATCTGATCTCGCATGAGTGCTGAAAAGCTGTGACGACTAGTGATTGCCAAAACGGAAGTTGTCTGTTCTTAATGTTCTAGCTGTGCTTTTGTTAGTATCTGCTGTACTTGTTTCTTCTGCGTGTTACTCATCCCTTAGCGTTGGCGAAGATCTAATCAAGAAACTTGGAAATAAACCGAAGTCAAACAACCAGTTTAGGGGAGGATTGGTTGGGAATAAATGAAAATGACTAAGTGTTGTTTCTGCTGTAAGAGAGTTCGTTTCTTAAACATGATAGCAATAAGTTTCTTCCTGCTGATGTTCAAAGTACATTCCGCTGATAATGTTCCTGCTGACAAGTTTCAAGTAGGCATGTCTGTCAGATTAAGTTTCTCCTGGTCATGTTCTCGGTTTCTGCTGACAGAGAAAGAATCTGCTGAATGTTATTGATAGACGAAATTAATTAGTAATTAAGAATTATAGTATAATCTAGTATTATCTCATTAATATAGGAATGATAAAAATTATGGAAGAGATTGATGTATATCTCTTACGTGATTATAGTTTTTCTTGTTGACCAATATAGGTTTACATCTCTAGTAAAAAGAAACCTTTAGCATTAGGGTTTGGCACCGATTACAAAAGCACAAAAACAATTTATTATCAATAGGAAGATCCATAGAGGATCATTGTTTATATTTGTTCTTCTTTATATTACATTGTTTAGTTTCCGCCTAAACAAGTGTTAGAGTCTCTCACGTATATACTTGTGATTACATAAGTATTATACAACCACATAGGCCAGAAGATCTATCTAGTACCAGATCCTAACATACTACATAGTGGTCAAAACTATATGTTTCGGTTTGACGTAAAACTTATAGTTTACCTTTTCTTTCAAGTCGAGCATTTCTAGTCAACTTATCCTTGAAAACATTGATCTTGATTAATTTTTAAAATGGGGAGGAAACTATTTTTGTTTTTAAATAAAATCAAGCTATGTATACATCGTTATATCTAATATATAAATACATCTACGGAATATCCTTAAGTGGTATGCTAGATGATATATTCTGTTTAAAACTATATGTGTCAAACTTGTGTATAGATAATTAATAAGTAATCCATTACTATTTGTATGTTACCTAGTTTTTTGTATTAACATAATAGGAATTAACGATAGATTTCTAGCGTTAAGTTGCAAAATTGTTTGTGCATTGCAAATATGCATAGATCACTAATATTCTCAACAAGTGTTACATAAACTCTGTAGATCATTTTGAGGTGTAGTAACCCACTTAGGAATTAATTTATAGATTGTCAAATGTGGTGTGGAAAAATAATTTCCTAAAGAATCAAATATTAAAACCCGTCACTAAAATATTTTCCATCACAATCACTCTCATCCAACAAGATGTCTAAATCTTTTCATCATCTTGCGGTGCTTGACCTTGGGTTAGCTAAACAAAATAAGATTGTATTAATACATTGGTAATTAAGTAAAAGAAATTGTATTTTTAAACTTTGTTTGTGCTGGCATTGTTCTAACACACACATAATTTATATACTTTTTATAAACATATAGTGTTATAGAGAAAAGATTTGTGTTGTTTTAAACTTGGTTAGAAAAATATTCATATAAAAATAAAATGTCAAAAACTTGGCATACTATGCATAACCAACAATAGTTTTTCGCACGACACGAAAAATATATGACAATCTTGAATAAGAAATTAACTTGTCCATTATTACATCAACCTCAACACTTATAACAAGTCTTAGGATGTAGTGGAGACACACTAAAAAAATCTTTATTTTCATATCTTTCAAAGAGTTTCGTGAGGGACAGAAAGATTTCATAATATATATCAACTCATTATTCAAACTATTATTGATGTTATTATTCGAATCCTAATTTGGACAATTTAACCGAGTATAGACAAGAAATTCGGATTCTTATGTTGTCTAGCTTTAAGATATTCAAAATATAACAAGAGATATATCTTAAACCTACATACTCAATCACACTCGATTGATATGAAAATAACGACATCCCTTTTCAAGACGATAAGAATATGCATCGAATCATAACTCACACTTGTGTTGATGATGTCATATTAAGTCTACTTGTCCAATAGTTGTGTTCCAAATATTTGACAAATATATGCATAAAATACACAATAAAGTAGGATTGATGACTTAAATGTCTTGTCCAAAATATTCAAGTAATTTACCTTGCAATGCAATTGGTAAAGTCCGTCATCTCTGAAAAGCCAAACATGAGCAAAAACCGCACAACATAGTAACATTGCTCAAACAATTCTAAAGTGACAACTCAAAACTCAAACTATTTTCCCAATCAAAACTCTATCTAACTTTTATCAAAATAAGCATAATATTTCTTCTTCACGCAAATAAAGAAACCCTTTAAACCATCTAAGTTTAGAATTAGGAAGAATTGAACATATTCCACAAACCATTTTTGTGCTTTCTTTCAATAGGTGATTGTAAGGGGATTTTAAATATGACGATGATTATTATTCAAACAATAATCAATCTCATTATTCAATCCAATTACAAATTTGGAATATGAACATGAAATCAAGATTAGGATTTATCTAGATCACAGAAATATCAATCAAATGACCTAAAAGATATTTGTCTCCCCTTTCTCCCGTGTCCTACATTTTAAAAAACCACACATCGGTTTAATACCATGAGAATCACAAAGTCGATTGCAAGACAATAAGATTTGTCACCGAATTGTAAATCACGACTTGCATGAAGATGTTTTCATTGAGTTTAAAGGTTCAAATTTTGGATAATTAGCTATTGTCAAATTATACATGCTAAACCTAACACAAACTCTAAGTAGGATTGACGACTTATGAATTTCCACCAGAGGAAACTCATAAGTAACTACAACTTGATAAGTCAAGACTTGGATTCATTTCTAAAAACTCAAAACCGAGAAACCCTTATAACTTAGTATAAGTTTCTCTTAATACCTAATATCAACACCATTCTCCCCAAATAAATGGAAAAAATGATCCTTGCCCAAATTTGGCACTCCACAGATTCGATGGACCTTATAAATTCATATAAAATCTCTTGGCTTAAAAAGTCTAACATAGATGAACTAAACATTAGTTAATCATAATTATTGTCTAACAAAGAAACACCCTACCAAGCTCTATTGAGGTAAATAACCTTAATTGGTTTCTTTCATAACAGACTTGCAAGGAGTGCAATTCTTTGAACACCCTCCATATAGAGTATTACACATTGTCACTTTTAAGCAAACTCCTAGGTCCTAGATGAGCTCATTCTTTCTTTAAAGCTAACAACAACTTGCTTGTTCCTCTTCAACCTTAAAATTTCCACACAATTGAATAGGATAATAATCCAACCGAAATTAAAATACGTTAGTTAAGTCATAGTAGGCCTTGTATGAAAAGACAATACAAATTTTTTCTTTGCTACACTTCATTAGGAAAATATAGGAATTCTATTTTGTCTAACATGATAATGACTACTGGAGAATGTATTGCACTAGAAAATGTCAATTTGACCTAACTGTAAAGTTGCTTCTAAGATGTGAAGTTGGGGAAATTTGTTCGTGTATACCCTATAAAAATGGTCATGTTTATAGCCTGAAATGAGCAACCACTAGTGATGATTCTCATATTCCATTCTCTAATTTTGATTAAATGTCTCTTCATAAATTTGCCTAATGATAGTCTAGCATCGATAGACTTGTGATTTATTAGAGTTCACACTAATCAAGTAGAAATTATGTGTTCTCCCCTTGGTCAATCTAGACTACATGCATTTCACATATGTGCTTTGAAATTTCAAGATGATAATTTGCTCCCACGTAATGTAATTATATGCTTTCATGTGTATCTTAATGCTCAACGTTTATTTTCTTAGCTATTGAATGCATGTTTGTTGTAAAAGCATTTGCATTTTTCTAGCAATTTAGATAAAATATCTCTTTCTTCATCTAAATAACACATGCTCCTAAATGCTAACATGCTTTACATGATGATTACATTTAAAATTATTATGTTTTGTTTGCGTCATCTTACATGACTTACATGTTAATTGTGCACCTACACTATGTTAGGTTGATGTATGACAAATAAGGTTTAGATGTCATACAGTCTTACACATTAATCTTGTTGATTATTGGGTTGATGCATGCTTAGATAAACTTGCATGCTTATATTTGTATGTCTTATACATCTATGTATATATTTTCTCACACTATAATATCTTTCTTTGCGTCCGGGTCATAAATCACCGTGTCCGTCAAAAGAGTCGCAAAATGGTATTAAATCTCTTAGAGTCTTCGCTCACACACTCCTTTGATCATCATCTTACTTTCTTCCAAATCATCCACTCTTTCGTCAAGAAAAGGTTAGATACAAATCTAACGCTCCTCCAAGTAGGTTTGACAACTTAAATATTTCATCCGAAATATTCACGTATCTTTAACTTGCGATCGCAAACGTTAAAGGTCATATCCGAAAATCCCTATTCAAGCCTTTTAACAAAATTAGTTAAAATGCTCTCCATTTCTCTTTGACGAAACATTCTTTCTCTTCGACGAAAAAAATTCTTTCTTCTCGACGAAAGCATTCTTTCTCTTTGAGGAAACATTCTTTCTCTTCGACGAAAACACTCTTTGTCTTCCAATCACACCTCTTTCTTCTCACTAAACCACGCCTCTTCAACAATAGAGATGGCTAATCTCTTTCCTCTACTATTTCCGCTACCACCTTTAAGACAACCGTATACCTCATCATGTAATTGTTCTATGACCATTTGCAATGCTCAGGAAGAGCTACATAACTTTTTGAGTATAATTTATTGTACGCTAACCACCATCCGTCTTGACATTGTCAAGCTCGTCGTCTCTATCTTCATTTGTTTTCTTTATTATTATTATTATTATTATTATTATTATTATTTCGCGTATGAAACACACCAAAGATACGTCACCATTTCCTTTGGGACAATGTCCAAAAGGAAACAACTCCATCGAAAAGGTTGCGTCTGAAGATAACATCGCCGACATTCTTTCTTTACCCCTCAAGCGCGAATCGTTAAATTATCTTCGTCAAGGTTTAGGAATAATGGAACACATTCCATAAATCGTTTCTCTTTTCTTCTGTCTTGATTCTAGTTTGTGTTCCATTCCGTGTCGTGACAACTTAAATGCTTCATCCAAAGTATTTTAAGCATTTTTAATTGGCGAAATGCGAATTAAAATGTCACTCATTTCGAAAAGTTCGTCAAAAATTAGGCCCTAAACATCGCTCCTGTTGGCGGTCCGGCGGCCCCAGATCTATTCTGGCGGCCCCCAGATATATCTGGGACCGCCGGCAGCAGGCTTGTTATAGCATTCTGTGGAAAACTAGAAGGGGGGGTTGAATAGTTTTTTCAAGATTTTTCGATCTTTTTAGATTTGTTTAACACTTTTGAAACTTTTTGTGAAGTGATCTAGATATTGATGTTTGACAATTAATAAGTAAAAGATGTAAGAGTAAAGAAAAGATAAAGTATAGAAAGAGATCACTAGGACACAAGTATTTATAGTGGTTCAGCTACAAGGACACCTTCCTTGCCCTACTCCACTCCCCGAGTAACCTACTCGAGAGTTTGTTAAACACTAGTCACAGAGCTCCTTTCACTTGGCGGAGAAGCCTTCACAACGATGGTACACTTCTATAGATTACAAAGATGATCACCGAATCTCTCACACACGAGAATCGATGACAACACAACTACACTTGATGTACAACTAACAATACAACAATTAATCACAACAAGATGATCTATTGAAAGAAGTAAGAAGAAGAATCAAGATCAAGACACTTTTGATGCGTGCTTGAAACTTTCGCGTATTTGGCAATTCCTTTCTTGAAGTGAATTACCTACACAAGAATTAGAAGAAGAGATGCTAAAGAGAGAGAGATCAGTTGATTAGAGAGAAGATTAGATGAGAAAGGTGTGTCAAAACATGAGAAATGGCTTGGTATTTATAGCCAAACATTTTACTGTAGGCCGGTTCTTCCGGTGCTATTTACCAATGGCATCGGCTTGCAAAACTAAAGGCACCGGCAAACAGTAACTAAATCCGGATTTTGATTTGCAAAATCTTGATAAATCTTGTGTAATCTTATGAGATTTTCTTTGGATTTGTTGCATTTGATTATATACTAAATGAGAAAATAAGTGTAAGATGATTTTGTGTAAAGTTAGGGTTTTAAAAGAATTTGTATGCTTTTTCAAGTTGCATGTGTTTTTCTACAAAGATGGGAGATAGTAAAGAAATCATGTTTGTGAGATAATAAGAGGTTTGTTATATTTTGTTATTAATAAAACCTTAGTCTAAGTTGATTGTAAAACGTTTTGTTTAAAACTGGTTTATTTGTATTAACAATCTCTCCCTTTTTGTTGATGACAAAACATATTAGGGATGATTAGACATGTATTTAAACTTGGTTACTATTTCCCCATTTTTGTCGAAACAAAAATGGAAAGCAAATGTATGAGAAATGTAGAGATATTGTCAAGATGGAAAGCTCCCCCTTGATGACTCTACAAAACATTTAAGTTCGAAACAATAAAATAGCTCCCCCTTGCTTTGTGAGTACCTACAAGAACAAAGTTAGGGGGGTCCAAGAAATAGAAATAGCCTTTGTAGTACCAGGCAACCGATGCTAAGTCCTAATGAAAAGGCACCGTTCGTTTAGCAAATGGCACCGGCTACTTTAAAAAAGTCAAAGTCTTAGTCTACGGAATTTTAAAATAATTAGGAAGGTATAGGAGACAACAATATAACATAACTAATTTTATTAGAGAGAGCATAAAGACATTACAATAAGACAAGAGATTCTTAAACGAAGGTTCCCTAATGAATTTATTATTTTGTTCTACTACTTAAGTCTTAATTATTAATTTGTGACATAGTATGACATTTAAGCGGTCGAGAATGTGTTGAGAATGAATCTCATTTCCCTTGGAGTGTTGACACAATACTTGAGTCCTTTGGCAATGTTCACAAAACATCTCATGAGTGAGCAAGGGAAAAGGGTTGTTAGGTCCCAATGGCGGAAGAGGTGGGAGTTGAGATGGTGGAGGAGGCAAGCATTGAGGAGGGAGAGGAGGAGGTGTTGGTTTTAACTCCGGATTTGGCGAGGGATAAGTAGAGTCTATGGGAGGAATAGGAGGTGGCTCAATTGCTAAACGTTCAATGGTTGCAAAGGATGGTCTAGGAGGTGATAGATTTGTTGTTGATGGGGGAAGATCTCCTAGCATATCTAGTAAAGATGGAGAAGATGGTAGAGTAGAGAACAAGAGTTCAATGGGATCAAGGTTAATAGCTACCGGTGAGGTAAGCTTGAATGGTTGAGTATGAGCGGGTGGTCGCGTAGTCAATGAAGGAGGAGTTGACTTAGGAGTAAGCAAGTAATTTTTATTGGAGTTAGTTTTTATTGGAGATAGTGGTGGAGAGATTATCAGAGAAGTTGGTGGAGCTCCTGTTGTGTAGTCCAATGGTGGAGAGAATGGTTGATAGGGAGGAGAAGAAGTTCTTGGATTGGCAAAGCAATATGGCCTAACACTAATTCTTGCGGTTCATTTTAGATTAGTTTTGTTCTCTTTAGGCATTGTGAAGAAAGGAAGGACACAAGAGGTAGGAGTGAAGAAGAAGGACAAAAATGGTGCACTGTTTATAGAGGAAGATTTAAGTTAGACTTAAATGTTTTGCTTGTTAACTTAGTTAAAATATAATGATTAGATTGTGGCTAAGGTCAACTTCTATTTTTTTTAGAACCTAAGTGATGTGACAAGGAGGGAAAACTTGGTTTCAAATTTAGAAAATTCTTATATTAATATCTGAGAACAGTTCTGTCGGTTCTGCCGGTGCTATTCTTTAG
>BQNB010008388.1:29594-90131 GCA_026074375.1 Tanacetum coccineum
AACCCAACAAATCGAAAATTTGTCCTTAATCGTGACCTCATTTAATGCCCGGTAATCTACACAAAATCGATAACTCCCATCTTTCTTTTTTAACAAGTAAAACGGGAGACGAGAAGAAACTTTGACTAAACCGGATGATACCTTGTTTCATCATCTCCTTAACTAGTTTTTCCATTTTGCCTTTTTGATAGTGAGAATAGCGATAAGGGCGAACATTAACTGGTTTTGTATTAGAGAGCAAATGGATTCTATGATCATTTATACGATGGGGAGGTAAAGTAGTAGGTACCTAAAAGGGAACTAAATCGAGCCAAGAGTTGCTCGATCTTAAGAGACGACGATTCCGTCACTTCTGATGACCCCTAATTCCTTCCGTAACCATGGAAAAACAATGAACTTCATACACACCATAGACATCGTCGGCCTGTAGCAATGCTTGTATATGATGAAGGCTGATCCGTTTCATACGTAGAGACTCGTCTCCCTTCAAACTGTATGTAGTATTGGACATGCTAAATTCCATGGTTTGTTGCGCGTAATCGAGTGTTACCTTCCTAAGTTTCTGCAACCACTGAATACCCAACACCACATTAGGCCCCTTTATTGGAAGCACATAAAGATCAAATTCCATTGTTAAACCTTGCATGCTAAGCGTGACCCGTGAGCAAATACTCTCACACAACAATGTTTCCTAACTCTCGATATACACTTAGAAAGGTTTGGTTGATTGTACGAGCAAACGCATTTTTTCCACGACATTTGGCCGAACGAAATTATGTGTACTGCCATTATCAATTAGAACATGCACAGTACCTGAACCAATCGTTCCCTATAATTGGAGAGAACGAGGACTCCCTTGTCCAATCAAAGAATTAAGGATAGAGATGTCACCGCTCTCAACTGCATCCTCTTTTGATTCTTGGACCGTGTCATCTTTATCGTCTGACACTAACAACAAAAACTTCCTTGGACATTTATGTCTACGTACCCACTTGTTATCATAATTAAAACACAACCCCTTGCTGCTCTTGACGTTCGGCCAGTGAAATCCATTTAATTACAAGAGGAGGTTTAGGGGCTGTTGAAATCAAAGGGGTTTTGGGGTCTTCTGGACGTGGCATGGTCACGTGAGGAGTCGTTGGTTTAGGGGTTTAAACCCGACTGGAACTTACTACCTCGCTGGATGTCGTGAGTGTTACCTGATCATCCAATCGCGCCTCAGTAACACGTACCAAAGAAAACGCATCATCAAGAGATGTGGGTTTCAACACCAATAGTTCCCGTTGAATTACGGGTTTAAGACCAGAGATATAGAAGGAGATCAACAACCCTTCAGAAACATCCGTGACACGATTCATCAATTTTTCAAACTCACTTTGATATTGCGCGACCGTACCTTTTTGTAATAACTTCGATAACGTTCCTTGAGGATCTTCATACTTACACGGTCCAAAACGGTTTTGTACACTCTCCAAGAATCCATCCCAAGTTCCGATCAATTTATTATGTTTCATCCATCGGAATCATTCTGCCGCATCCCCTCAAGATTAAAACCAACCACACATAATCGTTGATCCACCGGAGTAGATAAAAGTGTGAAGTACTCGGTGATGGAAAAAAATCCAACGATCCGGATCGGCCCCCAAAAAACATGGGCACGTCGAGCCTCATGAAGCGTAAGATTGGTGACGTAGTCTCACCCCCACCGCCATTACGCCCGGCCTGAATTAACCATTTAGTCACTTGTAAATCGGCTTGTAACACCTCCATCTGCGCTTGCAGCGTGTCCGATTGCAACCTGGTTAATGACCTGATTTCCTCTAATTCCACCACAACAATGAATTTTTTTATGATGAACTGTAACCGATGAACAGTACCGATGAATTGTAACAATGAAAGTACCAGTTGATACGACCCTTGCGGATAGTATTGGGATAGTAGCACCACTACAAGCGTGTGCGAGCTCTTTAAGAAGAGAAAAAGAAGGTTTAGAGATTTATTGACAAAACATAACTTTCATTAATGAAAATCATTCGGTATATATATAGCCGAATAACCCTAACTTGTAACACAAGATAAACACAAAGACTTTTCTAGTCAAACACGGAATAAATGACTTTCCTAGATAAACATGAAGACTTAATGAATTTCCTAAATAATGACATTATTTTAAGGATAGATTTACATGACATAATCCTCATGCCATGCGGGCTTAGACTTGGTCCTCTTGGTTCGCCCGTTCCTCGATAATCTAGGTGTAACAATATACGCTTAGTCATAACTACAGGGTAGTTGGCCACTTTAACTACGCCGTAGTTACTATTGGCCATCAAAAGGAAAGTCTGCATATGCAAACTACAGCGTACTTAACACCCATAACTATGCCATATTTAAGTCAAACACTATAAATAGAGCCCCATTCTATGCACATTCATATCATTCACTCTAAGAGGAGTTTAAGGGATCTGCTAGGGCTTCTGTAAAAGGAAGAGTTTGGCCACATTCATCACTAGTTCAAGGAAGAAGTTAATTTTTATCATTCTTTGTATTAATCATTCATCGGGCAGTTTGTAAGATTATAATGTTCATTCAATCTATGATTCTTTCATTATAATATCATATATGTAATAAGTACATGAGTGGCTAATCACCTATAAGTAGGCTATGCGCTTGTTATGATAATGTATAGATGTGTATTATTGTTTCATGTTGAGTTATCAGTTTTATAGATATTCTATTTCCCTGTTGCATGGGATCCCCGGGTATTTGTTGTGTTAGAGGTAGTGTATATCTGTTTAGGGCTTTATGATTATGCTTACATGTTTAATTAAGGGTTAAACAGGGTACTAGGATAGGTTTACAACTGTCCCTTAGTGTTAGGATTACCCTAATACACCGCCAGCAGTAAGTTAGACACTTATAAAAGTTTATGGAAAAATCTTCAGGTATGGTTTAATAGCCGAGAAGAGGATTAACACGTACTGATAGGTCTTTAGGGGATAGTATGGGGGTTAATCACATTATTTGATACCACATAACATCTTGATCTACAGGAGATTGAGATCGTAGGATATATGGGACAAGTTTCGTTGGCAATTCGGGCCTGTTGATATTAGAACCCCCGTAATAAGCGGTAAAATAGACATTGCTCTAGGAAACGCCATTTTAACTATAACAAAGGAATAACTAGGCTAGTACGTTTTTCTCCCTCACTAATCTTTGTATTACAATTTTGTATTTCATTCACTTTTAAATTCTCAATTTCAAATTAATTCATTTTTAATTTGTGACACATTCAAATTTATTACTAAAACACTTAGCTCTTGGGATGACCTCGGATTTACCAATCCTACACTACAACACGCCGAGATCATCTTGCCCCGTTAGTGTCTTAGTAGACCATAAAGTATTCGAATTTTTATAAATAAAACCAGTTAGAAAAATTAATTCAAACAATTATACGTATCAAGTTTTCGGCGCCGTTACCAGAGAGCTAAAATTAGTTTACAATTTGAATTCCTGTATTTGTTTGTTTAAGTTTTAAGAACTAATTTTCATTTATTTTAATTTCAGGAAGCAAGATGGGTGAGGTTGACATCAACACACTCACGATGGAGCAGTACTTGGCATTGACTCTTGGAAACGGGGCATCAAGCATTCTTAAGCCCGAAATAGGAGGCAATGTCAACTTTGAGATCAAGAGTCAGTTCATGAGGGAATTAAGAGCAGAGCACATCTCAGAAACAAAAGTTGACGATTCACATGAACATGTTGAACGGATTTTGGACATCGTCGGTCTGTTCAATATTCCAGGAATCACACATGACGCAGTCATGTTACGTATATTGCCTATCATACTCACTAGAGCTACGAAGAGATGGGTGGACAGACTACCTTCAGGAAGAATCAACACCTGGGATTTGCTCAAAAAGGATTTCATTCAAAGGTATTGTTGATGCGTAATTTATTTTAAAATATATTTTGTTCAAGTTTTAAATTTATAAAACTCGATTCACCTGACAAACGCATTAACGGGCAGAGACCCCGATCGTGAGTAGTACAGAAATGGGTAATCCTAGGTCCATCCCAAGAGCTGACGTGACAAATTAGATTATAAATTATAATGTTCGAGCATTTGAAAATGGTTTGAAGTTGTTTATGAAAATAACAGGAAAGTAAATTGCGAAAATTAAAGGTAACAGAAGATATCAGGGAGAAAGGCGTGCTAACCTAGCCATTTCATTATTACCGTTATAACTACGTTTTCCTGTGCAATGTTACACCATGATTTCATTGGTGGTTTCTGAAGTCGACAAACCTGAATAGATATATTTAGTCTGTCTTATAATTCCTGCGATCTCGAATCCCCTAAAAGTCACGAAGGTAAGGCAACCAGGTCATAGTGATTAATCCCAACTATCCCAATAACTAGTCTAATAACCTATACAGATTATTAACCTTCTCTAAAAGAGTTATTGGCTTTTATAATAGAAATAAGTGATAGAGTCGTTAACTTGTTAGTTTCCTACACTAGGGATAGGGTTTCAAACCTACCCTAGTACCCCTGCTAATCCTATGTTCAATTGGTAATCTAATAATAGGATTAACATGATCTAAACCACCAGCAATACTACCAAAACCCAAGGGTAGACGATAGTCAAAGGATATCTAACGAAACCATAATCTAACAGGAAACAAACATTATAACGATAGTAAATTCATGACTAGGCCAGCACTTGAAGTGCTTAGCCGCTCATAAAAACAACACAGCAAGAATTAATAAAGGTAATCATGGATTGAAAACTCATAATTCTTACAGAAATGGTTTATGAACGATTAAATACAAAAGTAATATAAGTGTGATCTCCCTTGGACTTCTGGTGGAATTCTTCGAGCTTTGGAGGCCTTGTTCGCCCCTTGGAACTACCCATGCACCCCCGCCTGAATGATTTTTTGATATTAGAATTTTCTGACTGATTGCCTCTAAAGAAAGGTTTTTGAATACTTTAAGGCGTAACGTTTTAGGGGTTATACGCAATACCAACTGATGCCGCGAACTTAATTGCAGGCTTAAAAGATGTTACGGCGTAATCAAATGTCCATGTTACGCCGTAATGCTGACTCGAATGACTCAGCTTTCCATAATAATAATGTTATGGCATAAACCTTGCGTATGGTTACGCCGTAATGTTGTAGGCTGATGTGTCTTGCTTGAATTATGTTACGGCGTAACACAATCGTAGGGGTTACGCCGTAACGTCTCATAAGAATCCTTATTATCTTCATTTTTTCATCCATTTCCCGTGTTTCTTGTCACATACTTGCATTTTACCTGAAAACAACGAAATAACCGTAATTGTATCAAATTTAAGTATTTATAAGACAATTGCAAGTATTTTCGTAGGGAAATTGACACTAAAAAGTATCAAATATTTGATGTTATCAAATATACCCCCACTTGACTTCTGCTTGCCCTCAAGTAGACCTGTTAGAATAGTTTATAAAAAGATTTCTCTGATTTAACTCAAAGAAATGAATCTATAAAAGACTTATGCTAGAAACATCAAAGCCGAACACCTCACGAAAAGAGGATCAAAATTCACTCAACTCTTAACTAGTCTAAGTGTTTATTTTCAGGGTGATCGCTCAACTGTACAATCATAGCATGTATTATATCATAAGCTTGGAAAGTACACAAATCTGCACCCGTTAGAGTTAGGGTCTAAACAATTCTTAAAGGCAACATAGGTGGCATAACACGGGTTTATTAGGTGATATAAAGGGTTAGGATAGACATGGGAAACACATTTAATTAGTGTTAAGATAGAAACACAAAACAAATAGTCCTATAAAATCTAAGGTATCCATAACCGGCTACTGTCTATCCATAGTCCAAGTCTTTGAGTGTGAAAATTTTGATCATATCAACAATATGGGTTAGCTAATGATGAGATTTTGTGGAGCATGCTAACCCATTCTTCATTATGTGGCTTATAGTTGCACCACCTTTATACTTCAGATGGCTTATAGTTACACCACCCCTAAAATCACTAGGTAGCTTATAGTTGCACCACCTTTTTACTTAGTTGGTTTTATAACACGTAACCAACATCAAGAGTTATATCATTAGGTGGCTTATAGTTGCACTACCTTTTTTTACAATACTCATGTATATAACGTATCACATACCCCCCTTACTTGAGATAAACAATATTGAAAGTGATAATACTAAGAGGTCTTCCA
The DNA here is from genome assembly GCA_026074375.1 of Tanacetum coccineum. Lineage (NCBI taxonomy): Eukaryota > Viridiplantae > Streptophyta > Magnoliopsida > Asterales > Asteraceae > Tanacetum > Tanacetum coccineum. The sequence continues at coordinate 35,838 of BQNB010008388.1, forward strand.
TGATCAAGATAAAATATTATTAAAGTAAGTGCCAATCTTCGAATCATTTTCCTGAACCATGGACTTAGGTAGCTAGAAATTTCAACACAAAGATAAATATAGACTACAGGGTTGGCTAAGGCGAAATGGTGTAACAAAACTGTTATCCCATGTATTTAATCCATTACACAACTATAATCTATACCAAAATGTTAGAAAATAAGATGGAATCTTAGAGAGAGAAAGTAGAGAGAGAAACAAGAAAGAAAGTTATATTAGAGAAAAATGGGAAGTTACAAGTTGAATGAAAATGCAACCAACACCCTTCACCAAGTGGTGAAGGGATATTTATACTAGCCTGGCACTTAGGCTTTCTAAATGGGCCGAGCTTGGTTTAACTTGGGCTTTGAGCCCGAAACACGGACAATATTAGATTACAATCCAAGCCCGTTGAACCCGACTAGCCTATTACAATACAAGACCTAGATTGACTTTCTAAGACCGATAACATTCTTGTTTGACTTAATATATAATGAAAGGCTAACAAACATCACCCCAATGTTAGGTCTCTCTCAAACTTCCTCTGTATCCCCGATGTCATTGAAGATATGACTTTAACGTTTATGCTTTGCCTATGATAGGGTCTTGTCTTGTTTATAATGGCTTTGTTCATTCTGCCATTGTGACAATATATTGTGAGCTTATATCTTTTGACTTTGAATTCTTGAGATCGTTATCTTGCATCATCTCCTTGACTTGAATCATCTTGATTTGACTTCCTTGATCAACTTGTGCTCTTGACCAACATGCTCATACTTGTTACATTCTTGTTTGACATATGATTATAAGTCTAACAATCACCCCCAATTCAATGATCTTATTAACTTTGAGGCTCTTTGATGGTGAGGGAAGATTAGAAGTCAACTATCTTGATGTTGAACGATTGACTTTGAAAGCTTGAGTAAGAGCATGTGGTTATGATCTCGACTTCGCATGGAATTTAAGGCTCGATCAACACCAACGTCTATCCTGAAATAAAAACAGTTAGCAAAAAGATGAATATGGCTTTGTCATTCACTATGAGTTCGTTGCATTAACCTCCGGTTTCCCCATTATTAACAGTATAAAATACTTATACCTGTGATCAGAGTAGATTTCAAAGAATCTCCCTTTTTTTTGGAACAGGGATTCAGCTCAAACATAGGATCTTCTAACACAGATGTATTAGATTCACATGCTTGCTATTCTCATTACCAGGAACGTCACAAACAGACGAACACGGTACGAGTGAATTATATAGTACTATCTTTAATGATTTAATCGTCAATTCAATTTACTGGACCAAATCGATAACCAGTTAACACAATCTCGATCATAAGAAACTTACAAGTTCACCTACCAAGAGCTTGTTTGATGTGGCACAAGCAGATTTACCATCTTCACTGTGAATACTTAAGTATCACTCAGATGTTTTAGCAAAGATCACAAGGATAATGCGTAGGACCCTTTGTTACCAGACTTGTGAACTTATGGTTTAACAAGTGTATTTTGACATTGTGTCCTAATGAGATTTATACTTTGATCTCTTCTTGGCTCTAGACTCGATTTGTGCACTTTTGGTTCCGCTGTAGGAATCGGAAATTTGTACTTAATCGTGACCTCATTTAATGCCCGATAATCTACACAAAATTGATAACTCCCATCTTTCTTTTTAACAAGTAAAACGGGAGACGAGAAGTAACTTTGACTAAACCGGATGATACCTTGTTTCATCATCTCCTTAACTAGTTTTTAAATTTTGCTTTTTTGATAGTGAGAATAGCGATAAGGGAGAACACTAACTGGTTTTGTATTAGAGAGCAAATGGATTCTATGATCATTTATACGATGGGGATGTAAAGTAGTAGGTACATGAAAGGGAACTAAATCGAGCCAAGAGTTGCTCGATATTAGGAGACGACGATTCTGTCACTTCTGATGACGTGGTAATTCCTTCCGTAACCATGGAAAAACAATGAACTTCATACACACCATAGACATCGTCGGCCGGTAGCAATGCTTGCATATGATGAAGGCTGATCCATTTCATACGTAGAGACTCATCTCCCTTCAAACTGTATGTAGTATTGGACAGGCTAAATTCCCTGGTTTGTTGCGCGTAATCGAGTGTTACCTTCCTAAATTTCTGCAACCACTGAATACCCAACACCACATTGGGCCCCTTTATTAGAAGCACATAAATATCAAATTCCATTGTTAAACCTTGCATGCTAAGCGTGACCCATGAGCAAATATTCTCACACAACAATGTTTCCCAACTCTCGATATACACTTAGAAAGGCTTGGTTGATTGTACGAGCAAAAGCATTTTTCCATGACATTTGGCCGAACAAAATTATGTGTACTGCCATTATCAATTAGAACATGAACAATACCTAAACCAATCGTTCCCCATAATTGGAGAGAACGAGGACTCCCTTGTCCAATCAAAGAATTAAGGATAGAGATGTCATCGCTCTCAACTTCATCCTCTTTTGATTCTTGGACCATGTCATCTTCATCGTCTGACACTAACAACAAAAACTTCCTTGGACATTTATGTCCACGTACCTACTTGTTATCACAATTAAAACACAAACCCTTGCTGCTCTTGACGTTCGGCCGGTGAAATCCATTTAATTACAAGAGGAGGTTTAGGGGCTGTTGAAATCAAAGGGGTTTTGGGGTCTTCTGGACATGGCATGGTCACATGAGGAGTCATTGGTTTAGGGGTTTTAACCCGAATGGAACTTACTAACCCGCTGGATGTTGTGAGTGTTACCTGATTATCCAATCGAACCTCAGTAACACGTGCAAAAGAAAACGCATCACCAAGAGATGTGGGTTTGGACACCAATAGTTCTCGCTGAATTACGGGTTTAAGGCCAGAGATATAGAAGGAGATCAACAACCCTTCAAAAACATCCGTGACACGATTCATCAATTTTTCAAACTCACTTTGATATTGCGTGACCGTACCTTTTTGCAATAACTTCGATAACGCTCCTTGAGGATCTTCATACTTACACGGTCCAAAACGGTTTTGTACACTCTCCAAGAATCCATCCCAAGTTGTGATCATTTTATTATGTTTCATCCATCGGAACCATTCTGTCGCATCCCCTCAAGATTAAAACCAACCATACATAATCGTTGATCCACCGGAGTAGATAAAAGTGTGAAGTACTCGGTGATGGAAAAAATCCAACAATCTGGATCGGCCCCCAAAAACATGGGCACGTCGAGCCTCATGAAGCGTGGGATTGGTGACGTAGTCTCACCCCCACCGCCATTACGCCCAGCCTGAATTAACCCTTTAGTCACTTGTAAATCGGCTTGCAACGCCTCCATCTGTGCATGCAGCGTTTGCAACCTGGTTAATGACCTGATTTCCTCCAATTCCACCATAGCAATGAATTTTTTTATGATGAACTGTAACCGATGAACATTACCGATGAATAGTAATAATGAAAGCACCAGTTGATACGACCCTTGCTGATAGTATTGGGATAGTAGCACCACTACAAGCGTGTACGAGCTCTTAAGAAGAGAGAAAGAAGGTTTAGAGATTTATTGACAAAACATAACTTTCATTAATGAAAATAATTCGGTATATATATAGCCGAACCTAACTTGTAACACAAGATAAACACAAAGACTTTTTTAGTCAAACACGGAATAAATGACTTTCCTAGATAAACATGAAGACTTAATGAATTTCCTAAACAATGACATTATTTTAAGGATAGATTTACATGACATAATCCTCATGCCATGCGGGCTTGGACTTGGTCCTCTTGGTTCGCCTGTTCCTCGGTAATCTAGGTGTAACAATATACGCTTAGTCATAACTATAGCGTAGTTGGCCACTTTAACTACGCCGTAGTTACTATTGGCCATCAAAAGAAAAGTCTGCATCAGCAAACTACGGCGTAGTTCACACCCACAACTATGCCATATTTAAGTCGAAAACTATAAATAGAGCCCCATTCTCTGCACATTCGTATCATTCATTCCAAGAGGAGTTCAAGGGATCTGCTAGGGCTTCTGTAAAAGGAAGAGTTCGGCCACATTCATCACTAGTTCAAGGAAGAAGTCACTTTTTATCATTCTTTATATTAATCATTCATCGGGTAGTTTGTAAGATTATAATGTTCATTCAATCTATGATTTCTTTCATTATATCTTATATTATCTGTACTATGAGTGGCTAAGCACCTTAAGTGCTAGCCTTGTTATGATATTGTTATAGTTGTGATTATTGTTTCTTGTTGAGTTATCGTTTTTATAGATATTCTTATTTCCTGTTGCATGATCCCCGGGTTTTGGTTGTGTTGAGGGTAGTGTAGATCCTGTTAGGCTTTATATTAGGCTTACTTGTTGAATTAAGGGTTAACAGGGTACTAGGGATAGGTTTACAACTGTCCTTAGTGTAGGGATTGCCCTAATCACCGCCTGCAGTAAGTTAGACACTTATAAAGTTTAGGAAAATCTTCCAGGAGGGTTTATAGCCGAGAAGTGGGATTATCGGCACTAGACAGGTCTTTAGGATAGTTGGGGGTTAATCACTATAGCGTTGATACCCAACTTCTGTGATCTACAGGAGATTGAGATCGTAGGATATATGGGACAAGTTTCGTTGGCAATTCGGGCCTGTTGATATTAGAACCCCCGTAATAAGCGGTAAAATAGACATTGCACTAGGAAACGCCATTTTAACTATAACAAAGGAATAACTAGGCTAGTACGTTTTTCTCCCTCACTAATCTTTGTATTACAATTTTGTATTTCATTCACTTTCAAATTCTCAATTTCAAATTAATTCATTTTTAATTTGTGACACATTCAAATTTATTACTAAAACACTTAGCTCTTGGGACGACCTCGGATTTACCAATCCTACACTACACACGACCGGGTTCTCTGCCCGTTAGTGCGTTGTAGACCATAGGTAGTCGAGTTTTATAAATTTAAAACTTGAAAATTAATTTAAACAATTATACGCATCAAGTTTTCGGCGCCGTTACCAGAGAGCTAAAATTAGTTTACAATTTGAATTCCTGTATTTGTTTGTTTAAGTTTTAAGAACTAATTTTCATTTATTTTAATTTCAGGAAGCAAGATGGGTGAGGTTGACATCAACACACTCACGATGGAGCAGTACTTGGCATTGACTCTTAGAAACGGGGCATCAGGCGTTCTTAAACCCGAAATAGGAGGCAATGTCAACTTTGAGATCAAGAGTCAGTTCATGAGGGAATTAAGAGAAGACACCTTCTCAGGAAACAAAAGTGACGATGCTCATGAACATGTTGAACGGATTTTGGACATCGTCAGTCTGTTCAATATTCCAGGAATCACACATGACGCAGTCATGTTACGTATATTGCCTATCATACTTACTGGAGCTGCGAAGAGATGGGTGGACAGACTACCTCAAAGAACAATCAACACCTGGGATTTGCTCAAAAAGGATTTCATTCAAAGGTATTGTTGATGCGTATTTTATTTTAAAATATATTTTGTTCAAGTTTTAAATTTATAAAACTCGATTCACCTGACAAACGCATTAACGGGCAGAGACCCTGATCGTGAGTAGTACAGAAATGGTAAATCCGAGGTCGTCCCAAGAGCTACGTGTCAATTAGTTTTAATTTGAATTGTCGCATTTGAAAATGGTTTGAAGTTGTTTTATGAAAATAACAGGAAAGTAAATTGCGAAAATTAAAAGTAATAGAAGATATCAGGGAGAAAGGCATGCTAACCTAGCCATTTCATTACTACCGTTATAACTATGTTTTCCTGTATAATGTTACACCATGATTTCATTGGTGGTTTTTGAAGTCGACAAACCTGAATAGATATATTTAGTCTGTCTTATAATTCATGTGATCCCGAATCCCCTGAAAGTCACGAAGGTAAGGCAACCAGGTCATAGTGATTAATCCTAACTATCCCAAGAACTAGTCTAATAACCTATACAGATTATTAACCTTCTTTAAAATAGTTCATGTGCTTTTTTAAGTATATTAAGTGATAGAGGCGGTAACTTGGTTAGTTCTTACACTTGGGATAGGGTTCCAAACCTACCCTAGTACCCTTGCTAATCCCATTTTCAATTGGTAATCTAATAATAGGATTAACATGATCTAAACCACCAGCAATACTACCAAAACCCAAGGGTAGACGATAGTCAAAGGATATCCAACGAAACCATAATCTAACAGGAAACAAACATTATAACGATAGTAAATTCATGACTAGGCCAACACTTGAAGTGCTTAGCCACTCATAGAAACGACACAGCAAGAATTAATAAAGGTAATCATGGATTGAAAACTCATAATTCTTACAGAAGTGGTTTATGAACGATTAAATACAAAAGTAAGATAAGTGTGATCTCCCTTGAACTTCTGGTGGAATTCTTCGAGCTTTGGAGGTCTTGTTCGCCCCTTGGAACTGCTGTAGGATGGTTGATATCGAATTGTCTGAATAAGGCCTCTACTGTAAGGTTTTAAATACTTTAAGGCGTAACTTTTAGGGGTTTATGCCATAAACTGCTAACGCGTACTTTAATTGCAGGCTTAAAAGATGTTACGGTGTAATCAAATGTCCATGTTACACCGTAATGCTGACTTGAATGACTCAGCCTTCCATAATAATAATGTTACGGCATAAACCTTGCGTATGGTTACGCCGTAATGTTGTAGGCTGACGTGTCTTGCTTGAATTATGTTACGGCGTAACACAATCATAGGGGTTACGCCGTAACGTCTCGTAAGAATCTTTATTATCTTCATTTTTTGTCCATTTCCCGTGTTTCTTGTCACATACTTGCATTTTACCTGAAAACAACGAAATAACCGTAATTGTATCAAATTCAAGTATTTATAAGACAATTACAAGTATTTTCGTAGGGAAATTGATACTAAAAAGTATCAAATATTTGATGTTATCAAATATACCCCACTTAACTTTTGCTTGCCCTCAAGTAGACCTGTTAGAATAGTTTATAAAAAGATTTCTCTGATTTAACTTAAAGAAATGAATCTATAAAAGACTTATGCCAGAAACATCAAAGCCGAACACCTCACGAAAAGAGGATCAAAATTCACTCAACTCTCAACGAGTCTAAGTGTCGGGGTGATCGTTTAACTGTACAGTCATAACATGTATTATATCATAAGCTTGGAAAGTACACAAATCTGCACCAGTTAGAGTTAGGGTCTAAACAATTCTTAAAGGCAACATAGGTGGCATAACACAGGTTTATTGGGTGATATAAAGGGTTAGGATAGACATGGGATAAACATTTAATTGGTGTTAAGATAGAAACACAAAATAAATAGTCTTATAAAATATAAGGTATCCATAACCGGCTACTGTCCATCCATAGTCCAAGTCTTCGAGTGCGAAAATTTTGATCATATCAATAATATGGGTTAGCCGATGATGAGATCTTGAGGAGCATGCTAACCCATTCTTCATTATGTGGGTTATAGTTGCACCACCTTTATACTTCGGATGGCTTATAGTTACACCACCCCCAAAATCACTAGGTGGCTTATAGTTGCACCACCTTTTTACTTAGTTGGTTTTATAACACGTAACCAACACTAGGAGTTATATCACTAGGTGGCTTATAGTTGCACCACCTTTTTTTACAATACTCATGTATATAATATATCACATATCCCCCCACTTAAGATAAATAGTATCAAAAGTGATAATACCAAGGGATCTTCCATGATCAAGATAATATATCATCAAAGTAAGTGCCAATCTTCGAATCATTTTCCTGAACCATGGATTTAGGTAGCCAGAAATTTCAACACAAAGATAAATATAGACTACAGGGTTGGCTAAGGCGAAATGGTATAACAAAATATATAATAATGGGTGAAAACATAGATTGGCTTAACAAAGGTGATATAGGGGTATGTTGCACTAATGTTGAGTGCAACAAAAGGGTTTTTTTTAACATGGGAGGTCGACAAGTCAGTGTAACAAGTCGATAAACACACACATAATGGCTATTTAGGTAAATTCCTAAATGTTGTCTTTTTGAACTGTCTATTCCTGCTAATCAATTAGGTCTCGAAATGATGTACATGCCAAGTTCTAAAGTATACAGTACTACCGACATACTTAATATTTTGGTGGATTTTTGTATAATGAGATGACAACGGAACATCAGGCTTAAACCTCACCAAGTAATAATAAAGGGTAATGTGCATTCGGCAAAGATTAATTCTAGTTTAGTAAGAAAAACATGTCAAATTTTTTAAAATTGGCACCATTTTTCAAAGAAAACTAGGAAATCGAAGGCAAAAATAGGTCAGGTGATAATTCTACTCCCATCCCCCTAATTGTTTTGTACAATGTCCCTATTGTACATTAAGGAAATGAAATAAACATGAAGAGTATAATTAAAACAAGAAACTCCCTTAAGCTTTGCTTCTAAACAAATAAAATGTAATAAGCCGGCAGAGAAATTCAAAAAATCTCCATCTTGAGCAAGCTTATTTTCCCATGTGATCACTAAAACAAACTAACAACATAAAATCGTTCAATGATAAATATACAAGAAATACAAACCTAACTCACTTTCGTAGGAATCATGGTTGCATTTAGCATATAAAACAAGCCTTTTAAACCACTTGGTGACCCAAGTGGACGAGTGAAGTCTCGTGAGGGTTTCCAGAGAACACAACCACAAAGTTCATTTAGATATACAAGGTTTAGCAATGTGGTAAAACTTAATTTTAAGGTTTTTCAGAATAAGGTTATGGCATAACTCCGGTGGTTACGCCGTAATCATGTGGTATTTTAAAATTTTAGTTTATAAGTTTACGGCGTAACCATAATAAGGTTTACGGCGTAACCTTGTATGTTACGCCGTAACCGCTGCCAAATCAGCAAAGCTACCTCAAAATTACGGGTCGAGTCGGTCTTAAAAATTTGCTCCTAGCTGCTGGAACCTAGAAAACAAAGTAAAACATACAAACCAACTAATATGCGGAAAATGAAATTTATTAATAAAAAGACGGGCTGTCTCCTGACAAGCACTTTTGTTTATTAATGAGTCTTTAAGTTTGACTCATGCCCACTCTACGTTTCTGCAATATATAATGTTTCATTTGTGTCATTCATATATGTCCCATAATACTTCTTCAACCTATGTCCATTAACCTTAAACCTGACTCCATTCTTTCCACATACCTCAACGGTACCATATGGATATACTTTACTTACTGTGTAAGGTCTATACCACCTAGTTCGCAGTTTTCCCAAAAAAAAATTTATACTTTAATTAAAAACTAACACCTCCTCTCCATCCTGTAATTCCTTATCCATAATTTTAGCATCATGCCACCATTTAGTCCTCTCTTTATATGCTTGCGAATGTTTGTAAGCTTCTGTTCTTAATTAATATAATTGGTTTAATTGAAGGAACCTATGTTTTCTTGTTGAATCTAAATCTAGGTTTATTTTCTTAAGGGTTTAATACGACTTTATGCTCTTTTCATTCAGGCAGATGGCATGACTTTTTCCAGTTAAATATATCCTGAATGGAGTGCTTCCAATAGGTGCCTTATCTGACTCGTTCCTAAATGCCCCAAGTGCATCATCAAGTTTATCTGACCATTCCTTCTTGTTCCTGTTTACGGTCCTTTCTAATATACGTTTGATGGCTCGATTAGTGTTTTTAAGTTTGACCACTTGTTTGAGGATGATATGGAGTAGCTAGTTCTATAGGTAATCGTATCGATTTACCATTCCAGCCTCGTTGGGGATTTACGACCCGGGAAAGCTCTATACTACTTCTCGGTATCATTGATAGCTGTTTTTACACTTGTTTATATATTTTATATTTTATTATATATTATATATATTTACGGTGTGAATCCGAAACGATCAGCAGGGCCTCAGCCTCAACCTATTTTGAAACGTAGTCGACGGTTACGAGGATGTATTTGTTATTTCGTGATGAAAGGAAGGGCCCTATGAAGTCGATTCCCCAACTGTCGAAAACCTCACTAACGAGAATATTGGTTAGGGGCATTTGGTTTTTAGAGGAAATATTCCCTGTCCTTTGATAGGAATCACATTCTCGAACATACCTGGCGGAATCCTTAAAAATGGTTGGCCAATAGAATCCTGATTCAAATACCTTCCTTGCGGTGATATCGGCCCCATAATGTCCTCTGGTTGGTCCTGTATGGCAATGTTCGAGGATCTCGTGTAATTTCTTACCAAAAACATATCGTCTTACAATTCCATCAGGGCATGATTTGAACAGATATGGGTCATCCCATATGTATTTCTTAACATCAGATAGGAATTTCTTTCTTAAATGACATGTCAAGTGTTGTGGAACGATTTTTGAGACAAGGAAGTTGGCATAATCTGCATAGCATGGGTTGGTTTCCGCTTCCTTTATATTGATAACCATGAGGTGTTCGTCAGGGAAGGAATCACGTATAGCATCTTCGTCTAATTCTTCTAACTCTGGATTTTCTAATCTAGAAAGATGGTCAGCGGCTAGGTTTTCGGACCCCTTTTTATCCTTAATTTTGATAGTAAATTCCTAGAGGAGAAGAACCCACCTTATGAGCCTAGGTTTCGCGTCCTGTTTACTGAAAGATATTTTAGGGCCGAATGATCGGTGTAGACCACAGTTTTGGACATTATCAAATAGGACCTAAATTTTTCAAAAGCGTATACAACCGCTAAAAGTTCTTTTTCAGTGGTAGTGTAATGTTCTTGAGCGTCATTCATAGTTTTACTAGCATAATAAATCGGTCGGAATTTTTTATCAACCCGTTGTCCTAATACAGCCCCCATGGCATAGTCGCTAGCATCGCACATTAGTTCAAAATCAAGGTCTCAATCTGGGGCAATGATGTTTGGGGCAGTTGTTAGTTTGTTCCTAAGGATGTCAAATGACTTAATGCATTCGCTAGAAAAGACAAATTTTGTGTCCTTCATTAGTAATTGAGTCATAGGCCGGGCGATTTTGGAGAAATCCTTAATGAATCTTCTATAAAACCCAGCATGCCCTAAGAAACTTCGTATTCCCTTAATATTGGTTGGGTAAGGTAATTTGGCGATTACATCTATTTTAGCTTTGTCTACCTCTATCCCAGCCTTGGATATCTTATGTCCTAAGACTATTCCTTCTTTAACCATGAAATGGCATTTCTCCTAGTTAAGAACTAGGTTAGTTTCTTCACACCTAGCTAGCATCTTGGATAAATTGTTGAGACAAGAATCAAAGGAGTTTCCAAAAACAGAGAAGTCGTCCATGAAAACTTCCATGAAGTCTTTACACATGTCATGGAAGATTGCTGTCATACACCGCTGGAATATGGCAGGAGCATTACACAATCCAAAGGGTATTCTCCTATAAGCAAATGTCCCATAAGGACAAGTGAGGGTAGTTTTTTTTCTGGTCTTCATGTGCTAAAGGAATTTGGAAGTATCCTGAAAACCCATCCAGAAAGCTATAATTTTTATTTCCAGATAATCGTTCCAACATTTGATCAATGAAGGGTAAAGGAAAATGGTCTTTTCTTGTGGCATCATTGAGTTTTCTGTAGTCAATGCATACCCTCCACCCAGTGACGGTGCGGGTTGGAACAAGTTCGTTGTCTTCGTTTGTAACAACTGTGATTCCTCCCTTTTTGGGACCACATGTATGGGGCTTACCCATGGACTATCAAAAATGGCATAGATTAAACCGGCATCGAGAAGCTTTACGATTTCGGCTTTTACTATGTCTTGAACTTTAGGATTTAATCTGCGTTGGGGTTGAACTACAGGTTTAAAATTATCTTCCATCAAAATTATTGTGAGTGCAAAAAGATGGGCTAATACCTAATATCGGTAACCTTCCATGCCAAAGCACTCTTATGTTTTGCAAGAACTCCAAAAAGTAATTCCTTTTCTTGGGTAGATAATAATGAAGAAATAATAACGAGAAATTCTTGATTATTGCCAAGGAACGCATATTCCAAATGGGAAGGTAAGTCTTTAAGTTTGGTGGTAGGTTTCTCTCCCTCAAACATGTTCACCGCAAAGAGAGTAGGCTTTGTATAACCTTCAGATTCAGGTTCTAGATTTCTCGATATTTGATTAATCAGGTCTTGTTCTCCTTCATTGTCATCCCATAGACTATTAATTTTAGTAGGTAAGTGATGATTAATGGGTTCAAATAAGAATGAGTCGAAGGGTTCTAAAGGAAGAATTTCTTGAACATAATCAAGAATGGAAAGGTCGATCATGTCAACAGAGTGGTATGTGTCATCATCTGAATGTGGAAATCTTATGGATTTTTCAATGTCGAAGGTGATAGTTTCGTCTCCAACTTTGAAAGAGATTTTTTTGTTGAAGACATCTATCATGGCATAAGCAGTGGCTAAGAACGGTCTTCCTAAAATGATATGAATTTTGTGGTCTTCTTTCATATCAAGAAGTACGAAGTTAACTGGGAAGAAAAACCTGTCAATTTTAACAATGACATTCTCAACGATCCCTTTTGGAATTTGAGTGGATTTATTGGCTAATTCGATACACATACGCGTAGGTTTTAATTCACCAAGGTTTAATCTTAAGAACACTGAGTATGGCATAAGGCTAATGCTAGCCCCAAGGTCGGCCAATGCTTAATTGATTCCACTTTGTCCTATAACGTATGGTATAGTAAAACTTCCAGGATCATTTTCTTTAAGAGGAATTTTGTTTAAAACGACTGATGAGCACCGTTCATTTAATGTAATCTTCGATGCTTCATTACCTCTTCCCCTTTGTGCAAGAAGATCTTTCATGAATTTAACATATTTAGGTATTTGTTCTAGAGCTTTGATAAATGGAATATTTACGCTGAGTCGTTGAAGATTTTCAAAGAATTTTTGGAATTGTTCCTTTTCCTTTTCCTTTTTTAGTCGTCTGGGAAAGGGAATTGGAGGGGCAGAAGTTTCAGTGATATTTCTTTGACTATCAGGTGTTCCCTCATTTTTTGTAGATAAGTCTTCTGTGGTTTTATTTTGAGTGTCATTAATTTCTTCAAGAGGATTCTTAGGTGGGTTATAATTGAGCCCACTTCTAGTGGTTATGGCGTGTGCCAATCCTCTCGGATTTGTTTTGGTAAAGCTCAGAAGGCTCCCAACTTATCTCCCATGTATTATTTCAGCAATTCGTCCCAGGTGGCTTTCAATAGTTTTTATGGAAGAGGCTTGTTCCTTAAAGGTTTTGTCGTAATTCTTCTTAATTTTCCAAAATAAGTTCTCGCTCTCCCTCTGTTTCCTATGAGATTCTTCAATGAAGGTGCTTAAGGTTTCTTCTGGTTTAGATATCCTTCCTTCATCGGGAAGTTTACATTTGTGCTACGCCATTCGAACTTCCTCGATAATATCATTTATGTTTTGCTCAAAATTGTTGATTTGTTTAAAAACCACATTTAAATCATTGTTCTTGAGGTCTCCTTCCTTATACCAAGAGAGTGAATGTTCCGATAATTCAATAATGGCTTTTATCCTAGCTGCTGGTGTCATTATTGGAATAGGTCCCTTGAAATCTACCTTCCGTCGTTGAATCGTTCCCATGCAAGATGCAATGGTTCATTAGATTCTTGCTCAAAGTTCCTAATAGCATTAATTTGCTTGATAATTTGAGAAGGAGGGCGATATTTGCTTAGAAAGGCATTTTTAAAAAGGTCTCAAGTTATGATAGATCCAGTGGACAATTATTTCATCCACTGTCTTGATCTTCCTTTCAAGGTGAAAGGGAAAGCCATTAACATTACCTGGTCCCTGAATAATCCTGGAGAGTGGAAAAGGTCGATGGCGTCTGTAATATTAAAGATGTGTTTGTAGGGATCTTCGTTCTCGCTTCCGAAGAACATGTTTTCTTTTAATTTGTCGATGCATTGTCCCCAGAATTCGAATTTTATATTTTCTTCAAACAGAGGTTTAATTTCCAGGTCCGTCATCGTCCCTGACCTTTGCCAGGTACTCGTCGACAGTCGTCTATAGTTGTCCTGCATTACTCATTCATGCGAAAATGTAAAATTTTAACAAATTTCAACTAATAGAATGTAGCTCCCTGGCAGCGGCGCCAAAAACTTGATGCGTATTTTATTTTAAAATATATTTTGTTCAAGTTTTAAGTTTATAAAACTCGATTCACCTGACAAACGCACTAACGGGCAGAGAACCCGATCGTGAGTAGTACATAAATGGTAAATCCGAGGTCATCCCAAAAGCTACGTATCAATTAGTTTTAATTTGAATTGTCACGTTTGAAAATGGTTTGAAGTTGTTTTATGAAAATAACAGGAAAGTAAATTGCAAAAATTAAAAGTAATAGAAGATATCAGGGAGAAAGGCGTGCTAACCTAGCCATTTCATTACTACCGTTATAACTACATTTTCCTGTGCAATGTTACACCATGGTTTCATTGGTGGTTTCTAAAGTCGACAGACCTAAATAGATATATTTTGTCTGTCCTATAATTCTTGCGATCCCGAATCCCCCGAAAGTCACGAAGGTAGGGCAACCGGGTCATATTGATTAATCTCAACTATCCCAAGAACTAGTCTAATAACCTATACAGATTATTAACCCTCTCTGAAAGAGTTCATGTGCTTTTTAAGTATATTAAGTGATAGAGGCGGTAACTTGGTTAATTCCTACACTAGGGATATGGTTCTAAACCTACCCTAGTACCCCTGCTAATCCTATGTTCACTTGGTAATCTAATAACAAGATTAACATGATCTAAACCACCCGCAATACTACCAAAACCCAGGGGTACACGATAGTCAAAGGATATCCAACGAAACCACAATCTAACAGGAAACAAACATTATAACGATAGTAAATTCATGACTAGGCCAACACTTGAAGTGCTTAGCCGCTCATAGAAACAACACAACAAGAATTAATAAAGGTAATCATGGATTGAAAACTCATAATTCTTACAGAAGTGGTTTATGAGCGATTAAATACAAAAGTAAGATAAGTGTGATCCCCCTTGGACTTCTGGTGGAATTCTTCGAGCTATGAAGGCATTGTTCTCCCTTAGAACTGCTTTAGAATGGTTGATATCGAATTGTCTGAATAAGGCCTCTATTTAAAGGTTTCAAACTTTACGGCGTAACCTTTTAGGGGTTTACGCCGTAAACTGCTGATGTGTACTTTCCATATTGCAGGCTTAAAAGATGTTACGGCGTAATCAAATGTCCATGTTACACCGTAATGCTGACTCGGATGACTCAATCTTCCATAATAATAATGTTACGACATAAACCTTGCGTATGGTTACGCCGTAATGTTGTAGGCTGACGTGTCTTGCTTGAATTATGTTACGGCGTAACACTATCGTAGGGGTTACGCCGTAACGTCTCGTAAGAATCCGTATTATCTTCATTTTTTCGTCCATTTCCCGTGTTTCTTGTCACATACTTGCATTTTACCTGAAAACAACGAAATAACCGTAAATGTATCGAATTCAAGTATTTATAAGACAATTGCAAGTATTTTCGTGGGGAAATTGACACTAAAAAGTATCAAATATTTGATGTTATCAAATATCCCCCCACTTGACTTCTGCTTGCCCTCAAGTAGACCTGTTAGAATAGTTTATAAAAAGATTTCTCTGATTTAACTCAAAGAAATGAATCTATAAAAGACTTATGCTAGAAACATCAAAGTCGAACACCTCACGAAAAGGGGATCAAAATTCACTCAACTCTCAACTAGTCTAAGTGTTTATTTTTTACTAGATTCGTAGGGACCGATACCTAATAAGACACATGCTCAGGCATTAGAAGCAATCAAAACTATGGCTGACAATTCACAAAAATGGCATGATGATTTAACCAGCAGAAAGGTGAGCAATGGTGGCTCGGATAGAGTTGCAGCTATCGCGAATAAATTGGATAGTCTTGGGTGAGATATAAAGAAGCTTAAGGAGAATGTGCATGCTATCCAAGTGAGGTGTGAGACATGTGGAGGAGCTCACCTTGACAAAGAATGTTCGCTTCATGAAGAGGTCAAGAGCGTTGAGGAAGTCAAGTATGAGGAGTTCGAACAATCCTTTCCAAATAGAGGAGGAAACGGGGCGATATATCGTGTAGGTCAATCGGGATACTACACACGTGTTGATAATCACCCACCTTTTGGTGAAAAGAAACCAAGCCTCGAAGAACTGATGAACATGAACCTTGAGGAGCCGACACGAAGAAGAGCCGAAATAGAAAATTAGATGAAGAAACTTCAGGAGAGAACGTATATGAACACAAGAAACCAAAATGCCTCATTAAAGAATTTGGAAACACAAATCGAGCAGCTAGTAAAGGATTACCAAGCAAAATATGCTAACAAAGTACCCATTCATCAATTAGCCAGTGCAAGGCAATTTTTGCCAACGACGAAGCACCAAGAGACGAAACCTCTTCTAATGAAACTAACAAACTCCACGGATTTTATTTCCGATGATAATGTGCAGGGTTCTAAGGAAACGGAGGAAGGCCCATCAGAAGTCTTGCCATGTTAACTACCACCGAAAGATTTCTGTTTATGTTGGTGATATGCTTATTTACTAATTCGCTGTGGTTTTGAACTTCTAAATTTAGTTGTGCAAGATACATAACTACTTTAAGTTGAAAGTCAGTCGAACTTATTTAGGTCTAGGAAAGCTAAAATTTTGACAAGTTGCTGTGTACAAGTGTGCTCGAAATCTGTTTGTGGTGTGACCTGATTTATTTTAACCTTTTCTTTGTTGTGCTGCGCACCTTGAATGAAAATTTAAGATTCCACAAACTGTAAGTGCTTATATATGTTCTTTGTTGTTTTGCAGCGCCATGTAGGCGGTCGTGTCACTCCGAGAGCGGATCGTCTTAGTAAGCTTTGCGATTGCAATTGACGCATAAGCTAACTTGAACGCACCTTGTCATACGTCTTTCGAAGACTCGGTGCGTCTACGCAATAATAATAGAGCATCATTGTTGGTGATAACCTCATAGGAGTTGTGTTTCTAGTCTCTTGCCGCCACATTGGAGATTTCTAGACAATTAAGAGTATCATAGATCATTGAGGTAGATGATTATGTTGTATTGATAATGCCGATGACCGCGCCGATTGTGGTTGAATGAGAATAGAAATATCTTTATAAAAAAGAAGGCATGTTTCAGAAGAGATTAAAAGAGTAGACATCGGTGAAGGCGAACCTAGATGTATTTCCAGTTTGATAAGAAATTGTTCGTTGACGTATCGTGTTATGGTTGTATTTGTTTATGTTTTGTCGTATATCTAATATGTTTTATTCCGCAATCATAATATTTCACACTTTAGGCTAGTTATATAGGAAGAAATTATGGAACATTATTTGGAATATATGTTTTCTCTTTTTATCGTTATCGAACATTATTCGGAACACATATTTTCTCTTTTTATTGTATACAGACGCTCCGCGGCGATGCGCCTGTGGAAATCCTTATTGTTATCATGTTATGTTAGTATTTACGTAATAAAAACATTATTATCGATTTTTTTGTAGTTTTGTATGTTTGCAAGATTGCAAGTTGTGATTATAAAAACTTATTTATATGTCATATTTTAAAGAAAATTTTGATTTTTTTAGCATGGTTTATCACTATTTACGTTTAATTTGTTGAAAACGTATTAATACAAGTAATTAATATATTAATAGTGGGTTCTTGATTATTTACATTATTGCATGCAATCATATGGGTAAAATATGGTGTAAAATTAATATTAAGCGGTGAACAACATGTAATTGGTGGAGCATTACGTCTGAAAAGGCGTCCCGATAAGATTCTCAACGATGATCGAAACCGATTTGGGGAAGAATCTCACCCAATGAAGCGCCTCGATAAAATCTCGAACGAGGATTGAGGCGGGTTTATGTCATGATTTGCTAATCGGGTTTGAAGATGGAAATTATTGAGCCGTCCCAAACTCACACCATGGTCCGCTTCTCTTTATATAGCTGGAAATATGGTGGTTACATGTCCGGTCGGATTACGAGGGTTTGGTCACTATTTGGTCTAAGAGAAAGAAAGCTGATGTGACATTGATGTGACGATCTAAATTAGTCACCTCATTTGATCGGATTACTCTCTAAAATCACCATCGCCTATAAATTTGTGCAAGTTTTTTTAAAAAAATGGTCCATGTACAACAAATAAACAAGTTTTATACTCATTTGAATATTTTTCTCGGACATCATGACTCCGAAACTAGTTGACAAATAGTAATATATTTGAAGCAACAGGACACAGGAGACAAAAAGGTTAAAAAGATGGTCAAAAACATTAAAGGAGTCAAAGTGTCTTCAATTCGGTTAGTGGTCGGTCGACGTGTCATTGGATCATAAAACAATTCAATAATCTAACTAAATGTGAAGATTATAAAAATTAAATCTCCCAATCAATGATCAATCAACAAAACAAAAAGTAAATTGTATTAAGTGTATATGATCTTAATAACATTTCTAATTATCTTTCTATCGCCATTGTTAATAAACTTTATCGTATTACAATCGATTCATAACATATACTGTACTACGATAGAGGAAGAAATATTATTGTTTTTATTTTGATAAATATTGTATCTCTCATTCTAAGGTCTTCAACTCTTTATTTCCTGTTAAATATACAAATTTTGCGTATTTGTCAACATAAAGTGAAAAGTTAAAACCTAGGTTATATGACACGAAAATATATACTGGTTTCTGTAATCTTAAGGTCAATCGACACTGATAATTGTACCGATATATCACAAAATCATTCAATCAATTATACACGTTATTTAGTAGCATGTGAACGTGAACAAAACATTCATAAGTAACTAGATGGGACTAGTTGTTGGTCCATATGTTTTTTCGTTTATATTGTGTTTTCATTGGACATCACATAAGGACACACGTAACAATTGTTAGTAGACATATCTAGTACGATTTATCTCAAGAACGATATGATGTGATGGATCATTCAATCAATTGTTACTTGGTATACCTTGGTAGTTAGTATTTTAACAGTCAAAACCATTAACCATATGGTGATTTGGGCTGAAAGGTTAAAATGCATGGGCTAATATATATTAAGCCTAGGTTGCAATTAATGGCCCATTAGCCTGCATGTGCACATTTTTGTATGTTTGGTTTTTTGTGTTTCTGTATCTTCATATTCATATATGTACAGTATATCAATCAGTATATGGTTATATAAAGTTAGGATCATTTAATAGATCAAAATCCTTAAAGACTAACTTGTTAAATGGGTCAAATTCAGAACTTTTTTAGTGTTTTTTCGATTTACAATACACTTTTGCAGCATTCCGTTTCTCACATTAAATAAATATCAGAAAAATGTATACACATGATTAAACAACCACATAATTTCCCCTATCATTGATATCCCACCACAAAGACCATCACCATCTTAAACTGGAATAGATTTTATTGGATATAGATCGAATTCTTGTAGTTTATGATCCCTGTATACATAACCTGCCAGTTGAGAGGCATCGTCTTCCTGCATTTCTTATTATCACCGCAATACTCCAAGGCGGACATTGCAACTTTTGGCATCAACTTTTTCAGGTCTTGTTTATCAGTCGATAAAATCTTCAAATCATCATTAAAAAACCTCACTTTCTTCTTTGTTGAATTCTTGCATGAACCTATTATGCAAAACACACTTTTTTATTGCATGATCTTAACATTCAAATTCAACTTCATAAAACAACCCATTATGATCCATGTATACAAGTCCAAAAGCACGTATGCGTGTGAGTATGTTCATGCATATGCCGCGTTTATGCAAGAACAAAATATAAAATGTAAGCATTTGTAAAGAACGTACCCAATTCAAATTCCATCTTGGTCATAAAATCAGAGAGAAGGCGTTTATGAAATTGATGCGCCAGGATCACAACGCTTCCTGATACAGCAAAAACCGTCATGAAACCTGTTAAAGCCTCATTATCCATCTCCTCTCTCGAATAGCTTGTCAGTTCTTATCTATGTTTGGTTGGGGTCTAAACCTACAGAAATGAAAATGGTTGGGGTTCAAAGAATTAATTGTTAGGGAAAACCATGATAGAAAAATTGAAGAACTTCCATTAATTGGGAATGGATGTGAATACAACATCAAATAAGAAATCAGAGGTTTATAAAGGGTGATGATAAAATGAGGGGTGGATGTTCAAAAAACCATCATTTTTTTTTCATCAGGTTTAATTTTGTTGGTTATAAAAATGTACTGTATTTGGTAATTTGGTGGTAGCTCTTTTCACAAATGTTTGGTTTTCCATTCCTTCTAGTATATGTATTCGAATTTGGTTTATAAATTCAAACAAGTTTTTCAAAGCATACACCAAACTGAGGTCTCTGTCTCGCTTAGTGACTCGTTAGTTGTACATGGCACAAAGCTTAAATTGGAGAAAAAAAAACTTCATTTGGCGAATCTATACTAAATAATGATGGCAAGTCTATATGATCTAGGTAATGATATTTATAAAACTGTAATTTAAACATTGAACAAATTCTGTTAAAGTGACAGTTTTCGAACTTGACATAATCAATTTCATATACCTACAAACTAATTATAATAAGACTACTAATCCACTAAAGCCATTAATGTAGATTTAGCTAATAAGCTAAAGTGTTTGGGTAAAAGCAAACGGGTTATTTAGCTTATAAAGACAATAAGCTAGCAGACACCATATTGATTTCATATATATACCAATCAACATGCCCATATTTCTCTTGTTTTGCATCAATTTTCTAGATGTCTACTTAATATCTATAATGCTTTCTCGGTGATTGGTTTGGATATCTATTTTACATGCATAATCGAGTGCAATCACATTTACATTTTTTGACCCAACAAGCTTGTACATATTCACATAAAATGTGAGTACATAGAAGTGAAATCATATTCACATTTTTTACCCACCAAGTTGTACAAGCTCACACAATGTGTATGACAAAATGAGTTTATTTCTGTTTTGTATATACCTCCAAAGTCTTAGTATTGTCCATCTCTTTTGCTTTGAACTGTACTTGAAAATCCATGACATTCTGCATTTTTGGTTGTGAAAGTTGAACTCTTCGAGATTATAACTGAATTATCTATGCTTCCTACTTTGTATAGAATAGATATGTACATTGCATCGGTTCGTTCTGAATTGCAATGGGAGTAGAACTTGGATGCAGTTTACTTGGTCCAAATGGATATCTATCTTTTGCTTTAATTGTAGATCCTCAATTCTTTGTTGAGTATTTGATACTAAATGTTTGGTATATATTTTGCATTGATTGCGATTCTTCTTTAGAGTTTCAGATTATCCCCATCTGACAAGCTATGCGCTTGATGGTGTGTGATTTCAATGCCAAGACTTCTTGATATCATACTCCTTGTCCACCCAAAGTATTAACTCGAAATCACTACTATAACATGGGCGTTTGCAACTTTTAAGAGTCCTAACTCGTGACATGAGGCTGAAGTTCATCTAGTAGTAATTTATAAACATCTACGTTTTCCCTTCACTTCTCTCTAATGCTACAGATGAACTTCACACTCATGTGGACGGGAGAAGGATTCTCAAAAGGTTGTTTATGTCAATGATATTGCTAACTTGCTGTAATATTGGTTCATAATATGGATGATGAAGTAGTATGCTATCAAAAAGATATTTGCAAAGAAGAGCTCAAACCTAGTAATAGAATACCAAGCAAAATAAGACACAAGTTTCTTTGTAATCCCACTCGGACTCCCGTGGATATACGGGGTCTAAACTGGTCCGGAATGTGATCTTGTTTCAGGTGAAACTTTCAATCGCAATCTTGCTTGTGATCTATTGGAGAAGTAAAAAAAATATGAAGTAAACATTTTCAACTCAATTTTGAGTTGAACATTTTACTTTATAAACAACATGTTACTCGATAACACGGCATTAGTCAGCCTAAAAAGCGAAACCATAGTTAAAAATAAAATAAAAAAAGATAGTACTATTGAATCTTTGACTTTAAAAAGAGTAAAAGTCAAGTGTCAGTAACTGATAACCTTTCTATCCAAACACACACCCATCTCCAGAAAAAAAAAAACAATGACATACTTCAGTTTACTCTCTCGTTTAAGATCATCTTCTAAACCAATAACATTCATTAAAAACAAATTTATACAAACCAAACACACACCCATCATTGATAACACCACCATTTTAATAAACTCAAACAAGAAACAATCATGGTTGACTTCATTGCTTCCAATAGTTGTTGCAGTCTCTGGTGGCTCACTTGCATTTCAAATGCAAAAAAACCACTCTTTATGTGATGCACCTAATCTTCAACAAAGGTATAACTTTTTAAATCTTTTACTATATAATTTGTGATATGGGTTCTGTTTAAAATGATTAAATTGATTTGATATTATAAAAATCTTGAATATTTTATATTAATTTTTTTATCTTTAAAAATAAGTAAATTTGTAATCATCTTTTTCATTGATTCTGTGATATGGGGTTTGTTTAAAATGATTAAATTGAAATGGGTTTATGAAATCTTTAATCTTTCTCAATAAAATTATAATTTTCAAGAAAGGTGATTTTTTTTAGATAATTGTAATCATTTTTTATTATTGATTTTGTGATATGGGTTTTGATTGTATTGGTTTATAATAATTTTGAGTTTTATTTATTTATTCAGAGGTGTGAGAATTGGGGGCAAAGATAGTACAGAGCATGTTGTGAAGGGGACTTATAAGCCAGTTCCATCTGAGCTTATCAATGAACTCAAGGCCATATGTCAAGTAATCTTATCAACCATTTTTTTTATTTACATGTTTAGATTATTGTAATGCTTAGATACTTTTTTTATAGATTTTGTTACAATACTTTGGGTGTGATTAGGTGTGCTTAGTAAAACAACAGTTTGAGGTTGCTTATTCGGGTATTCCAAACGGGCTTATTTCAAAACCAACAAGCTGATGATCAGTTTTAATAAGCAATCCAAACACCCCGCACTGGTCATTACATATGGAGCATGGTTTTAAACTACCAGTCCATCTTGCAAAATACTAGATGTTCACTAATTACTATAATTTGTAAGAATGATGGATTATAAACATATGTTGCAAGAAACCATAACACGTGATCTTATTAAGCAAAATCACTCGTGTTCGCCAGGTTATATTTTAAGAATCATGGTTTGAAGAAGTCATTTTTTATGGGGCTTAAGTGTATTTAGAATTAGGATAGCAATTTAAGTGGGTGTTAATGCTCATTTTACAGGATAATATGACACTGGATTACGACGAGAGATATTTCCATGGGAAACCACAATACAGTTTTCACAAAGCAGTCAATATCCCTGATGTTGTTGTCTTTCCGAGGTAACACACACTTTAATGTTTTCTCCCAGCACTCTGATGGTTTATTTCCCTGGGCTGTTACTACTTGTTAGGGCACTGAAGATTAAGTTAATGTGTTAAACAATGCAATATTATAATATTGGATATGATGTAAGTGAATTTTTTTGATGAGCCTGAGAAAAGTAGATATCTTGCTTGGAAAAAGATGTAATGAGTTTTAATTCGTAAAGATAATTCTTTGACTATTGAGGAAAATAGTCATGTAACATGTCCTGACTAGGTACACCATGGACCCTTTTTGTTTTGGATGCAAATGTGAGGCATATGATGCTTACATTATACACTCATATCATGTTATAAAAATTTACAATTATTCGTTGAAATGTCGGTCCTATGTTAGAAGTTAGTAACTGTACTCTTCATTTTGTAGAGATTTGACAAATAACCAATATGTAAATTTGTACTAAGTCAAGTGTACAGCTGTCCAAAGAGAAGGCTTTGAAATGCTTTTAGATTTTATAGCGGTCATGTGCTCTAGGATGAAGGCGGATTAACAATATGAAAGATTATGAGTGCAGGTCTGAAGAAGAAGTGTCTAAGATTGTCCGCTTGTGTAACAAATATAAGGTCCAATCCCCTCCATTGCTAGAAATTTCTTCCAATTTTTATGCTTGAAAGTTGAGAGCCCCTTTTTGTTTATAAAAATTAAAGATTTTCCATGTGTTGACATTTTAAGTTTTCAAATAGTGTTTCATATGAATGTTTAGGTTCCTATTGTACCATATGGTGGAGCTACATCAATTGAAGGTCACACTTTATCTCCGAATGGAGGTGTTTGCATTGTCATGACGCTAATGAAAGTATGAAACACCCTTTCCTCTTCAAACTTATGGTACTTGACCAACCTTGTGCGCCGTTGTTGGTTAATTTTAATCATACGATGGAGTAGTGATTCTTACTTGATTATTTGTTCACTTGTAGAGTGTTAAAGCATTGCATGTTAAGGACATGGATGTTGTTGTTGAGCCTGGGATTGGATGGATGGAGCTTAATGAATACCTTGCACCTTATGGTCTTTTCTTTCCTCTTGACCCTGGTTAGTTTTTTGCTTTCGTTAAATATTGCAAGGAAAATGGTCATTGTGTGATCTATGTGTGTCATTACTGTTTGACTATTCTCGGTAGGACCTGGAGCAACCATTGGAGGGATGTGTGGGACTCGTTGTTCTGGCTCTTTAGCTGTTAGGTAACACTTCGTCTTGTTTAACGTTCCGTCTGTCCCAAGAACAATATTGCAATTGTTTTCAGTAGCTATTATTTATGGGTTTTGTTATTGTATTAATGCTTTTAAGGATGTAGGTATGGAACCATGCGTGACAATGTCATCAATCTCAAGGTCTTTTTTTTCCCCATTGATTTCTCTTATTATTCTTTTTCTACTTTATTTTATTGCAAACTAGCAAGTCATTGGCATGACACTGTGAGTTGCTTCCTTATATTGTTAGGCTGTATTAGCAGATGGAGAGGTTGTCAAGACAGCATCTCGTGCTCGAAAAAGTGCTGCAGGGTTAGTTATGATTGTCATTATTCTTTTCTTTTTGCAATACAAAGACTTATAGAGAGTCTTTCTTCACAAAAATTATAAATAACCATTTCTTCTATATAATATGGATATAAAAAGAAGACTAATACGTGTACTGATTTGCACTAGTCATAATTTAATTTGCATGCTTCAGGTATGATCTTACTCGACTAATGATTGGTAGTGAAGGTACCTTGGGTGTTATTACAGAAGTTACACTTCGCCTGCAAAAGATTCCAGAACATTCAATCGTAAGTTCTTCTTATGAAGTTACTCGACTCTTTGTATTGATTCAAGTGAATAATCAAAATTACTAAAATATCTTTGCAGGTAGCAATGTGCAATTTTCCAACCGTTAAAGATGCAGCTGATGTCGCAATAGCAGCTATGATGTCTGGCATACAAGTATGCGTTTACTATTCCTTATAGTTTACAAGAACTTTCAAGTTTCACCAGCTTCTTTAGTTTTAAAATCATTTCTTTGTTGAAACTATGAAATACTTTAAAACTAAATGGATGTGTTTCTTATAGGTGTCAAGGGTGGAGCTGTTAGACGAGGTTCAAGTGAAAGCTGTGAATCTTGCTAATGGGAAAGACTTGCCCGAAGCTCCAACTTTGATGTTTGAGTTTATTGGCACAGGTTATTTTTTCTCTTTTCCCTTCTTGGCATTTGCAAAAATACAAAAACAAAAACTTACACGTATATGATGGAATAAACTTATTATTTTACAGAAGCATACACACGTGAGCAGACACTTATTGTTCAAAAGATTGCATCTGAGCATAGTGGCTCGGATTTTGTTTTTGCGGAAGACCCTGAAGCTAAAAAGGAACTTTGGAAGGTTACTTGACTTCTCATGAATTTATATTGTTACAAAAAAACAAAATATCATTCCTTTGTACTTAATATTGATTTTCTTACTTCTACAGATAAGAAAAGAGGCTCTTTATGCCTGTTTGGCAATGGCACCAGGTTTTGAAGCAATGACAACGGTTAGCCTATAACATATCTTTATGCTACTTTTGTGGTGGGTATTGGACTATTCGGTAATATATTTTACAAAATTTTTTATGGCTAATGATATCTTCCAGGATGTATGTGTTCCTTTATCACATCTAGCTGAACTAATTTCTAAATCTAAAGAAGAAATCGACGCATCACCCCTGTTGTGGTATGTTTCGTACATCGATCTGTGTATTATAGCGTAGCAACTTAATCATACTTGATACTGAATTATTACATTGTTTAATTGGTTTTGTTATGCAAAACATGACATGTACATTCCTGTTAACAGCACGGTGATTGCTCATGCTGGCGATGGTAACTTTCACACAGTGATGTTGTTTGATCCAGCAGATGATGATCAACGAAAGGAAGCTGAAAGATTAAACAATTTTATGGTTCATGCCGCCTTATCAATGGAGGGTACATGTACTGGAGAACATGGTGTGGGTACAGGGAAAGTGAAGGTAATTATGTGCATTTTCCTAGCCCTGTTATATGACTCTTAGTTGACTGTCTAAAGTTACATTGTGATTATATGCAGTATCTCGAAAAAGAACTTGGAAAAGAGAATCTGAGGACAATGAAGAAGATAAAAGATGTTTTGGATCCTAACGGGATCATGAATCCAGGAAAGCTTATTCCACCTCATATTTGCTTGTAAGATCTCTCCAATGACACCATGTACTGTCCTGTCCCTCTCTTTTTTGTATGCTATGTTGTAACAGAGATTCTAAATTGGCATTAGCCAATGTACTCTACAATTACTAAAAGCTTTGGTAGGATAGCCGTTTGTCTCGCACATGTCACACACATTCAAAGAAGATGCTGTTCTATTTACAGATATCACAAAGAAAAAAAATCGTTTCATATATTTTCTGATGGGAAGACTGATATAGGTACGGGTCAAAAGGCGATATTTTATTATGTCAAAGATAACGCGTTACTGCAATTAATTGACCTGATTCCATTTTTCTTTACAAACCATTTGGACAATAATATAGCATGCTACATAAATGAGAGTTGAGCATCAGTTATCAAAAGTTCGCAAAAAATGTGAAACATGGTTTGCATAAATGAGTCATTTGTGCTCAAAAGCCAAATCGAACACCAAGTTTACACACACTTGTGCTCATTAATCAATGCGCCTCAAAGCATTTCTCACGTTTGTTTCATATTAGCTTATGTAAAATACATAAATCAATCTTGAAAAGTAGTCATGAATAATTCAATAAACCCCCAACTATGACCATTAAATAAGTGTCTTCTTTTATAATAGAAACAAATTAGTTGTAGACTCTTGCAACACGTGAACAAAAGAAAATTAATATTTCCAGTGACACGACTACTTATCAAATGTTTTTCTTGGTTTCATATCATATCATATCTTTTTATACATATTTAACTGAAATTTGTAATTTAAAACCTTAAAAATTGTCAGTCTTGACAAATGTGATAATGACAGGTCCTGTTGGTGATTACTTTAATTTGCATGATTGAGGTTTGATGTTGCACTAAGCAATCAAACAAACAGTTGTAAAAATAAAGAATTAACAGAACAGTTTCGAGTAAGAATTTGAAATGTAAATCACAATTCGAAATGCATATGCAGTATCTGTTAAATGTTTTAGTATCATCTACCAAAGATAATGTATGAATGACAGTCTTTAAGTACATTTGATGGTATCTCATTCCAATCTTGAGTTTGCAAGTCTAAGTGTGATCAACTTATAGTAGTCTTTAACTTTGATATCTTATTGTCTGAAAGTCATACTCATCTCGAACAAACTATGGCATTCTCCGCTTTGCTCTCTCGTTTAAGATCATCTTCTAAACCAATCAGATTCATTCAAAATGCTTTCATTCGCTCCAAACACACACCTCAATCTGAATCATACACCATTCTAATCAACTCAAACAAAAACCAGTCATGTATGACTTCATTTCTTCCTATAATACTTGCTGTCTCTGGTGGCTCACTTGCATTTCAGCTACACAAGAACACATCTTTATGCGATGCACCTAATCTTCAAGAAAGGTGGTTCCTTCAAATCACCCTCATCCTTTCAGTAATTGTTTTTTGACAAGTGCTTTTATCAAATGGGTTATTTTTGAAATTTTGATCTTTTTATCGGGTTTCAGAGTTGGAGGCAAAGATAATAGAGAGCATGTTGTGAAGGGAAGTTATAAGCCAATCCCACCTGACCTTATCACTGAACTGAAGGCTATATGTCAAGTAATGTTATTCATATTATTTATGTACTGTATAATTTTTTGGTTACTGTGGCTAACTTATAATTCATTTGGTAAAATGACAAATATTAATCACTTGATGATCATGGACTCATGGCTCTTAAGTCAACCATGGGTATTTACTATAAAGTCAGTCAAATATAATTTTCTTTGTTAAATATATGAAATTATGATCAGTTCGTATTATTTTGAAAGTATCTTTCTTTGAAACAAGAACGGCGTACTTTGATCAAATAATGACATGCTCTAGAAATTTATGTGTTATATAGTAATTTGTTATGTTCTTTCTCATTTCGGGTCAGTGCCACTAGCCAAGTTCTATTGAGGTTCTTGACAATTTTCTGTTATGTACAGTTAGAAATTGTGAGCATTATAGGGTTAAGCTCAGTTATTTTTGGTTGTAAGAGGTAGGATCGCTATCACTTTGAAAAGGGGTGCTTATGTTCATTTTACAGGATAATATGACACTGGATCATGACGAAAGAGACTTCCGTGGGAGACCACATTACAGTTTTCATAAATCAGTCAATATCCCTGATGTTGTTGTGTTTCCAAGGTAACACACAGTTTATGGTTTCATCCCAGCATTCTAAAACTTATTAAAGAATACATTTAAACTTGTAAGGTTTATGTACTGAACGGGTGCATCAAGGCCCCTCAGATTGTTTTAAGAACAATTCATAGTTACTCATTGACACAAAAACAAGTCCTGCTTAAAAGTTTTAATTTTATAATAAATGTCGTGTTTATAAGGCACCCTTTAAGTTGTAAAGGTTGGATTAATAGCTATCTTGTGAATTTGTACTCACTCACATGGTATAGTTGTATTAAATATGCTTCTCAACTGCATATGGATATTTTGGTGTTCCTTTGTTCTTGGACCATATGAAGTATGAAATAACGCATGACGAAACTTTATGATTGCAGGTCTGAAGACGAAGTGTCTAAGATTGTCCAATTTTGTAACAAATATAAGGTGTGATCCTTTTGGTTGCTATAATTATCTGGCAGTTATTTTGCGTGAGCTTCTGAGTTGAGCCCATTCCAATATCTTATAGTCATGTCAGATTTTGTAACCGATGTATATTTGTATTGTTACAAGTAGCTCTAGATGTTAAACTGATTTGTGAATGAACATATGTCAAATTTCAAAGCTACTATATAAGGTGCTCTAAATGTTAAACTGATTTGTGAATAAACAGATCTCAAATTTGAAAGCTACTTGTATAAAATGACACTAACAATGTATTAGAAATTTTATGTTGTTTTGCGCCGTAAATTTTTTTATCTCATCTTTCGTGTTCAGGTCCCTATTGTACCATATGGTGGAGCTACATCACTCGAGGGTCAAACTCTATCTCCAAATGGAGGTGTTTGCATTGACATGACCCTAATGAAAGTATGAAAAAACCTTTCCATTTCAAATTTAGGTTACTTTACCAACCTTATGTCATTGCTGTTCTTAGGCCGTTATTCATGATCATGACCAACCAATTCGTCCTCAATCTTATTATATTTAAAAAGCCTTTCCCGATTAACTCATTCTTAATGTTATAATAACTTCCGAGTTGTACGTAGAATGTGAAAGCATTACATGTTAAGGACATGGATGTTGTTGTTGAGCCTGGGATTGGATGGATGGACCTTAACGAATACCTTGCTCCTTATGGTCTTTTCTTTCCTCTCGACCCTGGTTAGTTTTCCTTGAGTGATTGGTCTTATGTGTTAGCAGTTGTTACCGTTTTAAGGAAAGTGTTTATTTGACTTATCTTGGTAATTAGGACCTGGAGCAACCATTGGAGGGATGTGTGGGACGCGTTGTTCTGGTTCTTTAGCTGTTAGGTACACACTTTGTCTGGTTTAATATTATCTGTTGTCAGAATATTGCATTTTATATGAAACATTTAAAGAAAAGATCTTGATGTATTTATCTTGAGAGGGAGATGGTGGTTGAAATTGTTATAGCAGATATAAGTCCTAGTTAACAGCAATATTGCAATTGCTCATAAAATCATGAGGATTAGTATCCTTTTTCTTATAAAGTATTTGAGGTTGTACTTATGCTTTTAGTATGTAGGTACGGAACCATGCGTGACAATGTCATCAGTCTCAAGGTCTGTTCTTTACCTTCAAATGTTTACTGTAATTTTTGTTGCAGACAAAATAGTTCATTTTGGCTTCCTTTATAGGCTGTATTAGCAGATGGAGAGGTTGTCAAGACAGCATCACGTGCTCGAAAAAGCGCTGCTGGGTGAGTTATGAATATATTTTTAAGCTGGATAAAGTTATTCTATAGTACAACCGTACAGGAGGAGCTCTTTTTCTGTATTTTGATTTGTACGGAATACGAAAGTAGTCATCATATAAATTACATGTTTCAGGTATGATCTTACTCGGCTAATGATTAGCAGTGAAGGCACATTAGGAGTAATAACAGAAGTTACACTACGCCTACAAAAAATTCCAGAACATTCAATCGTAACTTCTTTTTTATATAATCATTATAAAACTTTGTTTTCATTCAAGTGCGAATCATACAATTGACTAAAATTTATTTGCAGGTTGCAACGTGCAATTTCCCAACTGTTATAGATGCAGCCAATGTTGCGATAGCAGCTATGTTTTCTGGCATACAGGTATGCTTCTTCATATCGTATAAGATTTTTTTTCTTTTCTTTCAACTCCGATTAAGTCATACTATAAATTCATCTATTTTCTGGTAGTTGTCAAGGTGGGCTTTTAGATGAGTTAAATAATAAAAGGTCAATCAATCTTGCCAACAGAAAGACTTGCCTGAATATCCAACTTTGATGTTTGAGTCTTATCTCGCACCGTTAATAATTATAATAACGCCTGCTTGGTATTCGACAAAAGATAAAAAAGTCATTTGCTAATGTGTGGCATCGAATTATATGAATACAAACGCATATACACATGAGGCACTTCTTATTCTTCAACAATCACTCCTGATTTAAAGACAGATGAAAAGAAAGAAGGTCCAAGAGAGGAAGAACAAGCCTTTTTGGATGAACTTGAAAGACTTAAGAGGCAAGAAAAGGAGGCTAATGAGGAAGCTGAAGCTCTCAGGAAGGAGTTTGCACAAGAAACTGAGAACTTGGTTATACAAGAAGGAGCTGCTAAGACTAGCAGTACTAACATTTTTAGTACTGTTAGCACACCAGCTAAAGCTAGCAGTACTAACCTAGTTAATACTGTTAGCATACCAGTTAGTACTGCCAGTCCTCATGAGGGACTATCCTTTTCTGATCCAACCAATCCTGAACAAGATGATTCAGAAATACCTCCACTTGAGGATATTTATCAAAATTCTTCTGATGGTATTTTTACTACTTCATCTTATGATGATGAGGGTGCAGTGGCTGACTTCACAAACTTGGAAACTGTTGTGAATGTTAGTCCTATTCCCACATCAAGGATTATCTCTTCTCATCCTTCAGCTCTTATACTAGGTGATCCAACCTCAGCAGTTCAAACAAGAAGCAAAGTGAATAAAAGTTCTGGAGCCCATGCTTTTGTTAGCTATGTTCAAAAGCAAAGGAGAAATAACCATAAGGACTTCCAGCATTGTTTATTTGCTTGTTTCCTATCTCAAAATGAACCCAAGAAGATTTCAGAAGCTCTTGAAGATGAAAGTTGGGTTGATGCTATGCAAGAAGAATTGCTGCAGTTCAAGATACAAAAAGTTTGGATCCTTGTAGATTTGCCTTTTGGGAAGAAAGCAATTGGCACAAAGTGGGTTTATCGAAATAAGAAGGATGAGAGAGGAGTTGTTGTCAGAAACAAAGCAAGGTTAGTTGCTCAGGGACATAGGCAAGAGGAAGGTATAGACTATGATGAGGTTTTTGCTCCTGTGGCCAGGATTGAAGCCATAAGGATCTTTTTAGCCTTTGCCTCATACATGGGCTTTATAGTCTATCAAATGGATGTGAAAAGTGCCTTCCTTTATGGCAAAATTGATGAGGAGGTATATGTGTCTCAACCACCAGGTTTTCTAGATCCTAAATATCCTCAGAAAGTCTACAAAGTTGTAAAAGCTCTCTATGGGTTACATCAAGCTCCCAGAGCCTGGTATGCTACTTTATCTACTTTCTTGTTGAAGAATGGATACAGAAGAGGAACCATTGACAAAACTCTCTTCATAAAGAAGGACAAACATGATATCATACTAGTTCAAGTCTATGTGGATGATATCATCTTTGGGTCTACAAAGAAATCTTGGTGTGATGAATTTGAGGCATTAATGAAGAGTAGATTTCAGATGAGTTCAATGGGAGAGCTCACTTTCTTTCTTGGATTACAAGTCAAACAGAAAGCAGATGGTATCTTTATAAGTCAGGATAAATATGTTGCAGAAATCCTGAAGAAGTTTGACTTTGCAAATGTTAAGACTGCTAGTACACCTATTGAGACTCAGAAGCCTTTAGTCAAGGATGAGGAAGCCAGTGATGTGGATGTCCATCTCTATAGGTCCATGATTGGCTCTTTAATGTACTTGACTGCTTCTAGGCCTGATATTATGTTTGCAGTCTGTGCTTGTTCTAGGTTTCAGGTCACTCCAAAGTCCTCCCATCTAAGTGCTGTCAAGAGAATTTTTAGGTATCTAAAGGGCAAACCCAAACTGGGTCTTTGGTATCCTAGAGTGTCCTCATTTGACCTGGAATCCTACTCAGATAGTGACTATGCTGGAGCAAATCTTGACAGGAAATCCACAACAGGAGGTTGTCAATTTCTTAGCAGGAGACTCATTTCTTGGCAATGCAAAAAGCAGACCATTGTGGCTACTTCTACTACAGAGGCAGAATATGTTGCTGCTGCAAGCTGTTGTGGGCAAGTTTTGTGGATTCAAAATCAAATGTTAGACTATGGGTTCAACTTCATGAACACAAAGATCTACATTGATAATGAAAGCACAATATGCATTGTAAAGAATCCAGTATATCATTCCAAAACAAAGCATATTGCTATTAGGCACCACTTCATAAGGGATGCTTATGAGAAGAAACTTATTCAGGTGCTCAAAATCCACACTGATGACAATGTAGCTGATCTACTAACCAAGGCATTTGATGTTAGCAGGTTCTAGTTCTTGGTTGTTTCTATTGGGATGATAAATCCATAAGCTGCATTGGTTAAAGGGAGGCAATATGATGTGTTGTATAGTTTGTATGCAGTGTTAAGTATGCAGAAATATGTTAACCATAGGTGATACATTTCAAGAGGTTTGATAGGATTTAGAGAGTTATTGAGAATAGTTATTAATGGTACTGAAGCATTCCTGTTACCTACATTGTTCATTCTTTGGTTGGACACAGTTAGTACCGCTGGGCAAAGTTTGTACCGCTATAGAGACGTTGAAGCGTATAGAGCGTTGAAGAAAAAATACCGCCAAGGTACATGTGTAAATTGAAACAGTTTCCTTGAAATTAGGTCTCCTAAACCTATATAAACCCATCTCAATTACACAGTTCCTTACGCAATCTCTCTTAAATACATTCGTATAAACAAGCCCTAATATCTCTATTCACGATGATCACTCTTACGACTATAATGGTTGTTCTTGATTCATGTCCTAAGCACAATATGGTCGCGTATCTGGAGAAGTCTGAAGTGAATGCCGAGTTTCATGAGATCATTGATTTCCTTACGCGCAGTTCCATCCATCATGCTCTCACTGTAAGTCCTGTTGTTTCTACTACATTTGTTGAACAGTTTTGGACGTCTGCTAAGTCTAAAATAATCAACAATGTTAGGCACATTACTGCAAAGTAGCTGGCAAGTTAGTGTCTATCTCTGAGGCATCAATAAGAAGTGATCTTCTTTTTGATGATGCTGACGGGATCGACTCATTACCTAATCAGGCTATCTTTGATGCTATACAGCTTATGGGGTATGAAGGGGATTTAACAGTGTTAACATTTAATAAGGCTTTTGGTTTTACCCCAAAATGGAAGGGTCTTTTATTTCATACAATATTTCATTGTTTAGCTCAAAAAATACCTCTTGTGATCTAATTCCTACTACTATTTGCCACTGGCTTCATCTGCAACTTAACATTCAAATCTGAAGTATAATTTTTCTAAATTAATTTTTGATGGTATGCTTAGACATTTAGATGCTAAGAAGAAGTTTGTAATGTACCCACGTTTTGTTTCTATCTATTTAGATAAACAACTAGCTAATGTATCTGTACCTTTAGATCATTTTCATGTAAATACTTATTAACTGTCCCCACTTCCTACACACACTTTACTTAAAAGTCTTTTCTTTCATGGTTAAAAAGGGTATCATTTCTCAGGGAAAGTTCACCCCTTTGTTTGCTACTTGTTGGTATAACCAACTAAGGATGATGGTGTTCCTCAGAAAAGACCATCTTGAAAGCTCTACTACCCCTCTCCTGTCCTCACTATTAGTGAAGTTCCTAATGAGAACAGAGCTGACTACATCTCTGCTCAATAGTAAGGTACCTATTGATGCAACAGACTGACCTATCCCCAAGACATTCACCCACTACTATTATTCCTGATTCTATTCCAGAAACTTCTGGTGGGAATCTTGGAAGGTCATTCATTAGTGATAAATCCCTTTCAGGAAATGAGGGTGACTTGACTCCAAAGTGTCTATGATCTTGTCTCTCTTTATGTGCCCTAGGTTTCAGATCAAGCAAGAAGAATACTACACTTGAAGGTTCAGATCAAAAAGCTCAAGAAATAAGCTAATCCTGTAATCAAACACCACAGAGCATGGCTGCAAAGTGTTTCCTTGAAGCAAAGATTGGAAAGAAAGAGATCTTCAAATAAACAAAGGGTGAACAAGAGTGTCTGTATCAAACAAAGGGAGGAAGGTTTGCTAAAGGTGAATCATCAGTTCAAAGATTCTTCTTATTTGATGAGATTCACTTAAGATACAGTTGAGTTGATCTTTTTTGTTTCATTATTATGGAAACAGAGAATGCTCAAGATGTGGGGAGGACAAGAGAAATAGTAGATGAAGACAAGGAGATTGATGAGAATATACTTAGTACTGAAGATGTACTTAGTACTGACAAGGAGAAAGTTAGTACTGACAAGGAGAAAGTTAGTACTGACAGACCATTAGTTAGTACTAACGGATCCAAAGTTAGTACTGACAAGCAAATTAAAGGTACCGATGAGCAAATTGAAAGTACTGATGAGCAAAGAAAAGGTACTGAATATCATACTGAATAAGGAAGTGCTAATCAAACACCTACTTCTCTTTTTTTGGTGATGATGAGAATGATAGCTAAGGTTCTTCTCAACTGAGTCAAGCCAACGCAGTAGTTTCTAGAGTAAAGGAGAAAGGTGTAGTGTTGAAGGATATTGAAGAAACGACATTACCTAGGCTAATTCTACAAGAATCATGTGACATTAAAGCTCTTCCAAATTGATCCAAAAAGTAAATATACAAAGGAAAGAAGGGGAACATAGATAGAGGAGGATGATATCTCGATTTGATATGTATTCCTAAAGCTCATGAATTAAGTTTAAACAGCTTGCAAGTGATGAAGAGATGGCTAGGAAAATGCAAGAAGAGTGGGAAAGTGAAGAAGTAAGAAACATAATAGCTAAAGAAAAAAGTACCAATGACGGCTCTTCATAAGAATTTTGATGACTTAAAGGAAAGAATTGAGGTCTGACCAGACTTCTTGCTGAGAGCTTCAAAAACAAGAATAGAGCAATTTACAATTGACGAAAAAGGCAAAAGTTCCTACATGATTACAATTGCTGTAAAAAGAAAAATTCCTTGCTCAACAAATATCAAGATTAGGCCATCAGGAACAGATACCACCTACAAAAGAATCAATGAGACAATAAAATGAGACCTACTTGAAGCATGTAGGAAACTTCAAGCACTCTGAATTGAAAATCAAGAAGTTTGAAGAAATACAAGTCCTGTATGAGAAGATTAAGAGGTCAGATGAAGATTTTATCTCTATTGGGTCTGCTGAAGATGAAAGACTGATCAAAAGGATGAATGAGAAAGGAGTTGATTCCTCTAAAAGTGAAGTGATCAAGGAGGAGAATAAAGAAGAAGCCAAGGAGGAGAATAAAGGAGAAGAAAGTACCAGAAAGAGAAAACTTGGTACTAGGAAAAAGATGAAGTCAAGGAAAAGAAGATACATTCAAAACACTTCTGATGATGATAGTGAGAAAGAGAATGATGAGCTGAGATTACATTTAACAATAGCTCCAGATGAGGAAAAAGAAGTAGATTATGAAATACTTGACAGGAAGTATCCTATCAAAGAATGGAAAACAGAGTGTCTTGGAACTAAGCCACAAGTTGATAAAGCTGAAAACTTAGAGGAGATTAATCAAAATGTGGTGATTAGGAGCAATGGACAAAAGAGATATTTTAGTACTTTGATGAGGGTGCTGTCCATATTTGATAGAGATGATTTGAATGCTATATATCAGCTGGTGATGGACAAATATCAAGATGAGATACCTGGAGGATTTGATAAAGTACTTTGGGGAGATTTGATGGTTATGTTCAATCCAGATGATGAAGATAAGTTTTGGAACTCACAGCAAGATTGGAATATAGTGAATTGGAAGCTACATGGTTCTTCAGGGGTACACACTTTAGTGACTGAGGCAGGATTAGTCATTCATATGCTTGTAGAGAAGAAGTATCCTTTGAGAAAGAAAGTACTGGTGCAAATGCTAAAATTGAAGTTGGAGTCTGAAGAAGATAGTACTATGGCATTAGAGTTGATTAAATTTATCAAGAAGTTACTTGCAGAGTTAGAACCTGAAGACTTTGATGGAGATGAGGAGGATCTTTGAGTGTTGGTGTCAAAACCACACAACAAATGGTCATCAGTCCCATGCTTAACCGGCATAAGAAATGGCTAGTCGCATATAGCAAACAGCTTGTGGTAAGACTTCTCAATCCATTTTTGGTTGACAATTTACCAATAAGTTTATAGGGTTCTTAACTCACCTTGCTTCTTAGTAAAGAGTTGGCTAGTCCAAGATCAAACAGTTCTTGGTAAAGACTAATCAAATCTGTTGATAGCTGATAGTTTGCTAAAAACTATATGGTTTATCAATGCACCATGTTATGGGCAATGAAGCTTTGGCTAGTCCAAAGCATACATTATTTGGTAAAGACAATATCAATTTCGTTGATGGTAGGACAGTTTACCAAAAACTGTATGTAATTAACTCACCATGTTTATAAATGAAAAGTGTAAACTTCCCAGAGTAAACGGCTACTGGTAAAGAGAACAACAAATCCGTTATGGCTGGTTGTTTGCCAAAAACTTACTCAAAAGCCCAACTTAGTAGGGATTGTTGCTGAAAAGATGTTGTGTGTTGCTGTGATAGCAAAGTTGTTGCTGAAGAAGGACGGAATAGAATTAGGAGTTCTAAAAGTCAAGAAATTGATAAGAGTGTTTGGATACATCCTTTTTTCCCTTTATTTGGGCGTTAAAGAAGTTAAAGAAAACTATGAAGTTTAAAGAATTCTACATTATGTTTAAGGGAGGATTGTTAGGATTATGTTTCCGTAACTTGTACTGACGAGTACAAATAGTTTGTACTGATAGATATAGTTAGTATGAAGTACATAAAGGTGTTAAGTACTGATCAGTTAGTTAGTACCGATAGTTGAAAATAGTTAGTACCGTTTTAAGCGATATGTATGAGTTTTTTAGGGAAAAGATATGGTCGCTTTTTTAAGCCTTTTAGGGTTTATCCTTAGTCTATAAAAGGATCCCTCTTGGCATAGTTAGACAGGAACTCAAGATATCTCATACAAAATCATATCTCAATAGTTAGTAATCTGTAATCACTCAAAAGCAGATTAATAGAAGTTATTATTTAGTTCTTCTTAGTACTTGTGTTAAGATTCCGCATTAACACATAGTATTCATAATCAGTGTTTCTAATAGTACTGTAGTGTGTGTGTGTGTGTTCTCGGCGCTAACCTCCCATAATAAGTCGCAGACGAGCTATATTCCACACAGGGACTCACAAACAATCTGTGCACTTATAGAGTCTTACGTTCGCACTGAGACTCAATAAACAAAATTCCCTCTCAGATAGGACTCATTCCCCTGACCACTACACTTAGGCTTGATTTCTTGATTGTCCGAAAAGACTAGTCAAGTAATATAATATAAGTAATCACGTCGGATAAAAATTACTTTAGGAAAAGTAATGATTGATCCTTCGGATGTCGTGTCCCAACGAGAGATGAATTTGAAATTCACAAAAATGCTTTCAATTTAATGCTTGAATATCTTTTAATTTTGGTTTTTGATTTAACACTAAATTTTAAAAACTACTAAACTAGATTACACTAATTAATAAGCAAGCTAATAAGATGAAAAATATATAAAGAAAACTATGCTTGTCAAGGTAAAAGTGATTTGAATCTTAAGTTGAAGTTTTAGATCTTAATGACGATATTTTAAATCTGGTCTATAACAATCGTTTCCTTAAAAGTAGGTTTAATATTGAAAACAACTTTTATCGAGATTTAATTACTAGTTTGATGCCTCCTTAATCTTAGCCTTTTGCAGTATTCGGACTAAGTAAAACACAAACAATAACTTTGGCAAATTATTAATCATAGTTCACTTATTAAATTCCATACTTAATTCACTATTCACCAACTTACTCAACAAGCATATAATAAAATCTACTCACTAAGCATTTTAATCAACAAATAAGCAAGCATAAACATTTTAAGAAAGATTAAACTACACTAATAATATGAAAAAAATAAAGAAGTTGAAACCGATTTGAAGAACCGAAATGATATAAAACCACCCGATCTTACAAAACTTAATAAACAAATAAGTTGTCACTTTTAAGCTTCTACTTTCACTAATTAGCAAGTAAACTGTTGTCAACGTTATTTACTAAAGTACTTCCAAGAAAAAATAAACCATAAAGGATCGAAACTTTATTTTTTTATCAACTGTATATATGCCCTTAAGCTCGCCTTTAAATGATGAAAGATTGAAAAATAGAGATAGGACAGAAATACAATTGAGATTATGTAAAAAAAGATATATGCTAAAAGCTTAAATTCCCAAAATTGAGTATTTTGAAATAGAAACCTAAAAAGTATAGATCTAAATGATTAGAAGCATTTCAATAAGACTATAAAACTAAAATTAAAAGGTTTTTGGAAATAAGATAAAACATTAACTAGAAAAATAAGCAATCTGAAAATAGCTAGATTATGTGATCGTAAAATCTAACACAGTAAAAATATAATATATAATACTATGGAAAATTACCAAGTTAACCTTGAGGACAAAGGTAAAAAGGAAATTCTTCAAAATATATATAATATAATACGTATATTAACCGGTAAGTGATTACCGGGTCGTATCCTAAAGAAATGTGAATTGATACCCTCGATTTAGTTTGGAACTAATGTTTGATATATTTTCATTTTTTTATTGGTTTTCTAGGTCTAAAAACAATTAAAAACATTTAAATGCAAGTAAAAATAACTAAACACGCGGAGAAAACAGAAATGACAAAATAAACCCTTTAGCACCTTAACCTTGAATTTAGATTTAACAAATCTAATTCTATGAGTAAAAATAAGGGAATTTGCAAAATTTGAAAACTTAACGATAAAATTTGAAAGAAATCACAAAAACGAATAACGGGAATCGAAAACCGAGCCCTAAAAGCTAAATTGCTCAAAAATAAACCTACGAGAGTCAAACTAATTTTTCTACGTTCTAAATGAAAAAAGAAAATTTTCTAAAAAAGATTTTTATTTTTTTGATTATTTTTCTATTTTTTATGATTTTTTAAAGTTTTTAATGAAAATAAATGATTAAAAATACTAAACGTAATATAAAAATTCTAGAAAAATTACAAAAAATAGATTATACTAATTAAAACATAAGAAAATTAAGCCCGATGTCACAGCTTATTAAATAAGCCACAAAATAAGCTCTAACAGCTTATAAAGCTTATTAAGCCTAAATGTATATAAAGAATTGATGGTGCAAGAGTCTTATGAAAAAGACCCAAGGGCACAGCGGTAAGGAGTGGTGTGTGTAGTGTTATAAAAGGTTGAGGTGTTGAGGTCGGGGGTTCGAGTCTTGCTCACCCCCGACTTCCACTTCCCCTTTATTTTTTTTATAAAAAACTTAAAGAAGAAAAGTTGTTAAGCACCTAAAGATAAGCAACTTTATAATAGAAACTATAAGTGTAACTCAAACAATAAAGCTCTCAAAATGTTTGAAAAAAGTTGTTTAGGGAAGTATGCTTATATAAACCAAAAGCTATAGGTTTATTAATAGCTTGCACAACAACTCTTTTTTGAAGTCTCATTTTTAAATAGCACAAGTGTTCTCAAAAAGCTGATATGATGTGTGATTGAGCTCTAAATTTTGTTTAAGCTAATTGTCCTAATAACACTGAAAGACTACTAAATCTATAGATCAAAACTGCTAACTCAGGAAAAGTATTAAAAGGCTCAAAATCAAATTAAGCTACTACTGAACTTAAGCTATTGAAATCTTAACAAACTACTTATAAGCTATGAATCCAAATCATAAAATCCAAACTTATAAGCTAGCAATTCTAAATTGTTAGAGCTAGGATCTATCTTCTACGATTTTTTGGCTTTTTGAGATTTTTATGAACTTTAAGAGCTAATTTACCCTAAATTATAAGCTAGGAATTTGAATTCAAGTTTTAATCTATATTAAGCTATATGTTAACTTATAACCCTTCGTACTGATTTATTTTAAATTAAATCCTAAATAACTCTTGCTTAAAACAAATGAAGTTAAAAAGAACAGTAGTAGTAACTCATGTTTCTACTGTGATTGCAAATGCCCAATGGGTAAAACAAATATGCAGGTTATCCTTAAGGGACTAAACCTGTTCTACACACTGCTTATTGAGGTGTGTCGAAAGTCTAACATAAAATAGATCCAAGCTCATGAGGCTTGGACTCATAAGTTTTAACAAGCAAGGGAAAAAGAAAATTCCCCGCGTGCAGGAATCAAAGAGTTAAAGCCTTAAAATTTATATTAAGCTTACAATTTAATCCTCTAAACCTGCTCAAATCTAATCAAATTTGAATCAAAGCTTACCAAAATAATGTGCACAATTTAGGTTGTCTTTAAATGTCAATTGCATTAATCCAAATACACCCCGGGAATACGAGACGGAGAACCATTGTAGCTGATGATATATGAATAGCTTTTTGATCCAATGTGATAGATACCAGGATAATAACTTGCGGTTGTTGTAGTCGAAGTTAGAAGAATCCAAGTGTTGCGTTGTTGCATTTTGCTTGCTTTCGACTCGTTGCGTCGGTTGGGGATGGGGACCAGGGCCGGGGGTGTGTGTGGTCCGATGGTCGGCTGTACTGGTTGGGGTTGTATGACCAAGCGTGAGGGAGGTGTGAGTTGAGGATCGTCGGGGGTATTTGTGTTGTTTTTTTGAATGGCGCGAGTTACACTTTCTTTTGTGGCTATTTTTTCTTTTAGTTCTTTGTGGTTTTAGTATAGCTGTTTCTTTTGATTTGTTTTTTTCATTTTTCTTTTTTGGTGTTCTCTTCTCATCCGATCATTATGTATTTTATGTTTTGTCTCTTCATCTTGCACTTTATTTAATGGTTAGTTGTTGTCATTATTTTTCTTGTTGGTTTTTTAATGACAGTTCATTAGAGATTGGGAAA
This sequence comes from Tanacetum coccineum, assembly GCA_026074375.1. Lineage (NCBI taxonomy): Eukaryota > Viridiplantae > Streptophyta > Magnoliopsida > Asterales > Asteraceae > Tanacetum > Tanacetum coccineum. Next base: position 77,808 of record BQNB010008388.1, read on the forward strand.
TACTTAGATAAGTCTAGGAAACTAAGAATAACAGCATTTAAACTCAGAGAATATAAGATGTAGAAGGAAACTAACAATGGAATAGCAAATTATAGCTGTTATATTTAATAGAAATAGAGTGAAGAATAAAGCAAATTAAGAAACTACTTGAGCCTTAGGTAAACACGGCATTAATAAGCTCAAATGAGCAATCTATCTACAAGCTCATGTCTTTTAACTAGAAAGCCAGTTAAGTCCTTGGAAGGCTCGCTTCCGAATAGTAGCTTCCGCTCTTTCCATTAGTCCAGACCAGTCAATAAGCAAGGGTTTGGACTTAAGTGAATTTAGAGTTTGATGAGTTCATTAGGATTACTTAAGCTCTCGATCACTCGAAGCTTTTTAGACTTGGGGAGAAGCTATAATGAGCTTATATGAGGGCTTTGATGTAACAGAATGAAAGAAGCTTAGTCAGATTTGAAGAAAGATTATGAATTTATGAGTAAAAACAAGCGCATGATGGACAAATTATTTTAAAGTTTAAAAACTCAATTTCATTAATTAAAAAACTGGTTACATTAAAAAGAGTTTACAAGAGATGTTTTAGAAATGAAAAATTACATTAGAAGCTAAATTTACTTAGCGTAAATCTACTATTCTATTAATAGCTAAAAAACTATGTAAGAAAAAATGTTCCCGTGTGTGTGAAGGAGGGGGGAGGTTTGTTTTTTGAAGGGCTATTTATAGCCTCATCTTCTGAAGCTTCTTGTCTCCTTTTCAGTTGGACGCGCCTCTCATCATTGGCCCTTAGATTCCTTTAATCATTGAGTAATGATCTTAGATCGTTGGATCATTTTATTTCTCACACGGATTGCCAGCTTGGCTATCCGTGATTGAGACAGGTGTGCTTCTCTTTGAGAGTGGTAATTAGTGTAACAAAAACCCAATCTCTCTTGTATGCTTGTCTCATATCTAAAGTGTCTCCGCGATCTCTTGTGGGATCAAAACGCCAATGAAATGTGGGTTTAGTGATGGTAAGAATTTATGCCAGCATGTGACTAGATTCATCGAATTGTCCTTTTTTGGTGCCCCTTTAATTGGGAGAGTTTGGGCCGCCTTGATTGATTCGAGGAGAAGAGAGTAATTTGAGGAACGGAGACGGTGGTAAGCAGTGGTAAAACCACTTTTCCCACTTCTTTTTCTTTTATAAAGGTGCATTTGAGTTGTGTTTGACTCGGGCGTGTTTTTGTTTGACTTTGGGCTTGGGCCATGTTATATAAGGGATTTGGGCTTGGGTTATACGTTAAGGGAGTTCAGTTAACATATAGAAAATTTTTAGGACCACTTTTTGTTAATTTTGGATAAGAATGGAGGGACTGGGATTTGTAACTTTGGGATTTTGTCCTTTAGTGACCTTGACCTTTTGTAGAGCAAGTTGACTGTAGCTTTGACCATAGTTTGACTTTCTTTGATCGCTTTTCTCCGGCTTTTTGTGTGTGCTCTTTGTCTTGTGGTCGTGTATTGCCCGGGTTTTAACTGTTTTCTTGTGGTTTTTTGCTTTTAGTTCCGTTACCGTTTCACATACAGAAAACACACCAAAACAATCAGTATCTTTATATTTTTTTATTATGTGTTTTGGTCTTTATTGGGTTATTTTTTTACTAAAAATGGAATATGTGTTTCACAGCATATCAAAGATTCCCTCAACTTGAGTGAATTATTGGAAGACTTTTCCTTTAATTAAGGCAATCTTGTGACCCACTTTGTATTTCGGGGTCCACTTTCATGGGACCATTTTGTGTAATTTTTTTTTTTGTGTTAACATTGTAGTTTTTTCCCCTGTGGATGTTAAGCTGTTTCCCCGGTGTGTTCCTTGTGTCCTTTTCACTGTTAGTCCCAAAGTTTAACTTTTTAGTTTGTTTTATTATATTTAATTAATTTTAAATTAGGTATAATATTTAATTAGTTTAATTACTTTTTATTTAAAAACAGTAAACAGTAAAATTTGGGCATTTTTATATTTTTAGAATTGTTAACTTTTTCTTTATTTTATTTTATTTTTTCAGAATTTTTATAACTTTTATTTTTTGTCTTTTTCTATTTTCTTAGTTTTAATTAGTTTTTAATCTTTAAAAATTCATAAAAAATCCAAAAATTAATAAAAAAATATTTTTCTTTTTTATAAAATTTTCTTTTGTCATTTAGTGTCTAGGAAAAATATAAAATTTAGTGTAGGCTTAATTTTTCTTAAATTTCAGTTTTAGACCCGTTTTTACCGGTACGTTTTACCGTTTCTTTTCGTTTTACATTCAAACGACCTCCGTTTTAGTTCTAGTTTTCTTTATTTTTCAAATTAAGTTAATTAGAATTTAATTTTGATTTTTAATTTAATTTAGCATTTATTTTCTTAATTTTTAGTATTTAGGGTTCCCGATACCTGATTCTGTTCCCCGTATTTTAGTATAAATTTAATTTTAGGATTTCCTTATACCTAATTTTGTTTCCCGTAGTTTTTTAAGATCCCCATTTCCTTTGCTTGTTTTCCCGTAGATTAAATTAAGTTTTATTTAATTTTAGTTATAATCATATCAGTTTCTCCATCATTCAAATTCTCATCAAACCAGGATAAATTTCAATTGCAGCCTCGTTGGGACATACGACCCGGGAATATCTCTTCCGGAATCTTTTTATCATTGATTTGATTCTTATATATTTTATCTCTTTGTGTAGATTTTGACTTGTGTATTTTATCCTTTTTGTGAAATTGACCCTTATTTGCTTGGTCAAGGGCATTCGTAGAAATGTATTAGGGTATGCTATATAAGTGTTGGACTAATTCGCAATCAGGAAGCGTTTGTGAAAAATGATGTTGCTGATCCGAAATGGATTTGAGCGAATAAGGAGTGTTTTCATTAGGCGTAAAAGTAGTTTTTGGAGAGCTCGTTTCGAATAGATAGTTTTTTATATATCGCACACTAAAATCGGACTTAAAACGGCCAAGTTATAACCAAATAAAACTTGAAACATTTTTCGGCAAAACCAAATGAATAGTTACTGATGTGAATAGTAAAATGGGTTTTCAAACACTTTTGAGATATTTTGAGCCTTTAAAACACTAGCGAAACATATAGTAACACATCTATATTGATTATTATCATTAAAGACGTCGTTAACATATTTTAAGAAAAATGTTAAAGTTACTAGAAATCGTAAGTTTGGTAAATTTTAGCAAGATGGACATGGAAGTAAAACGTTTAGATATATTATGCACTTAAGGAAATATGGACTAAGCTAATATAGGGGATGGTATTAACATCCTAAAACTAAAAAATTTCCTAAAATAGAAACTTACTAAAAATAGTAATTTTTGGTTAAATGCTAAAACTTAACGAAAAACTATATTGATTTTATTTCATCATGATTTGATAATCAAACTAAAGCAAACACACATGGATGTATTTTGGTGATGAAGATATTGTGCAATTCTTGGCATACTTTCTGTGTTCCCAAAGACGCAGTTTATTATATTCTAGTCACGCTAGATTTCTAAATATCATCTTTCTTGCGTGATTTATCATTGCTCATCTTGCTAAGAGTGAGTTCATAGCCCCAACGTTTTACTACTTTTACTTACGATTTTTGGGGTGAGAAAACATAGCTTGTTTTTAAACTATGGACACAGTTACTTTACGTTTCCTTTTCCTGATTACGTGTTGCCTTAAGTACGAATAGACCCATTAAGCCGAACTATCATGAAACCCGTCAATCTGCTTAAACGACGGACTAGTTAAGTAAGCGTTGAATGTTGTAAATAGATCCTATTAGGACTAAATATCCCTAACCGGGTGAGTATCGCTCACCTACCCACGGTGCTCCGATAAACGGATATATACCATGTCTGATTTTACTAGGTGATCTTGGTCGGATACCTTTAGGGAAATTAATTCTTATTTGGCATATAATATGCTTTCTTTTAAATTGAGCTTCGGTGTCATGAGCTTAGCGCAACAGTAAAATTCTTTTTATGTGAAGTTGTATCTCCTATAACTGTCACATGCGTACTGTGAACTTGTGGTCCACTTTTAATATTAAATTCAAACCTATGAATTCACCAACTTTATGTTGACGTTTTAGCATGTTTTTCTCAGGTGCTTAGCTGTGGATGTCTTTGCTTGCTTTATGGTGTTGCCTTGCATTGGACTGATTTTCAAGAATTATTATTATCTATGTTAACATCGTTGTCAAACTTTAAAACCTTCTATTCTCTTCCGCATATTATCTTTGGGCCTATGTAAAACTTTAAGTATTTTAATTAATGCAACGATGTTGGATTTTTAACGACCCTTAGAGTGTTCTTTTAAATTGTGTGATGTATATTATGACGTCATGCCCTCCGACACATGTTTCCCCGACTAGGCCCCGTTTGGGGGTGTGACAGATTAGTATCCAGAGCCAAGGTTATAGAGAACCAGGTAGTATATTTAGGTCTGGTCTATAACCAGTATGTGATCCTACGTGTTTGCTTGCTTACGTATATAATTACTATCGATAAGTACGCGAGTATTAATTGTAATACATTTCCATAATTATAATATGATTAATTTTGCCATGATTATATTTTACACCATCTTTATTTTTTTCTGCATTACACGTACCTTGCATGGTTTGATATAAAGGGGATTTATATAAACTCTTGCTTGTGCAGGTTATGGCGGCTCTGGTCATTTCTATTTCTTCGGACGTAGCAAGTTCGAGTAGTGGTGGGATCCTCTTTTCCACGTGTTATCCTTATCGGTTCAATTTCTGATAAGTCCCTGTTGGCAACCTGAGGTGGAGCCGGCTGCAGTTGCCTCACCTGCCGGGGTGCTCGATGTTAGGAACAAGAAAAGTCTCGGTCACTGCTAATATTAACTAGTCAAAGCCCGTAGTTAGTCAATATTTAGTCTATAAGCTAATATGGCCCAAAGGCCTATGGAAAGCCTCTTAAGGCCCATGGCCGGCCAAATAGGACTATGAATACACCTCTCCATGCCTTGCAGAGGTGGTTGGTTGGTTGTATGTTTCATTTTACTTAATGCATTTCATGTTTACTACTTTCTCACACTATAAAATACATCCTTCCTCCCACTTCTCTCATCTAATTTTCTTGGTTCATATATCAACGATTACTTGTATACAACAATGGTAATCAAGAGCAACGAGTGATTATGCTTATTCTTGTATTTGTATTTTCCTCTTTGGTATCGTTGTTTTTAAAAAACGTATGAAGTTTTCTTTCTTTTTTTTCAATGCTTAGTCAATAACACTAAAGGATCGTTTACTTAGGTTAGAATTGATCTGTATATCTTGGAAATAGGTGTATTTGCTTGGATACAAGAAAAACTCATTTTTGTTCATCTTTTGTTTTCAAAAAAACCTTATAAAGTACAAATCTTGATTTTGAAATTTTCGGCTTAAAAACCAAAAAGTTGTCATTTTTAAGGTACCCGTAGGTTTAAGAATACTAGTTGTATAAGAAATTTTGGGAAAAAACAATCAAAAAGGTGTCTTTTTGTGATTTAAAGATTTTGAGTTTCGTCCATGTATTTCACGAATTTGCAGTTTATAGCTCTCTCCGAATTGGCAGTTTGTAGTTGTATCCGAATTTGCAATTTCCTGTCTTACACGAATTCGCAACTTGCTTCAATATACGAATTGGCAGTTTTCCATAAGGACACGAATTGGCAGTTTTCCTTTAGGACACGAATGGACGGTTTTCATTTAGGACACGAATTCACAGTTTGCTTAAGTACACGAATTAGCAATTTTTCTTTATCATACGAATTTGCAGTTTTCAGAAGGACACAAATTTGCAATTCTCTTTAGGACATGGATTTGCAATTTTACCTAAGAACCCGAATTTACAACATACACTTAAAACTCAAATTGATTAATCAAAATTATACGGTTTATTTTAGGTGTTGGAATCATAAACGTGAATGAATTTCAATCTGATCTTCAAAATATCACAAAAACAATGTTGTTTCGTGATGAACACTTAGCAAAGTCTGTGGGAGCTCAGCAATGGTTTGATTGCATTGTTCTGGATTTCGAGAAAATCAAAGCTTTTGGAGGGCAATTCATAACTAATATGAGCGAACCGTTCCCCTCCAAAAACTTGCAAGATGTACAATCGTTGACGAAAAAAATTTTTTTCCACCTAACGAATCACCTACACTCTGAAAAAAACAAAAAAAACACCAATTGTGGTATTGCTTTGGTAAAGGAGGAGACTTTGGAAGAGATTATTAACACAACACCGGGGACATGATTAAATACGAAATGGCTCTTTATAAGAGGTGCACTAACACCTTTAGTGTAGTGAGTTGGAAATGTAAATTGACTCGGGAAGTGTTTAGAATACGTTTAATCATCAAGAATTTGTATACCAACCTTATCATTCCGCAAACACCTTCCGTCAGGATAAAATCACAAGATCGACAATATAAACACCATTCAACCGGGGTTTTCCACCCACAAGTTGTCACAATTCTGATAAGCATTTATGGCACAAAGAAAAAAACTCTTGTCTTCTTTCTGTCAAGACCATCTTTTTGAAATCAACAAAAAACAAAAAGCCCATCAGCATTGTACAAGCTTCACAAGTCCATGTTAGCAATGCCAAACAATCATTGCAAAAGATTCTTTAATTGAAAAGAAGGAGGGGGGGAGGGGGTTCAAAACAATGAATCGAGTGAACGCCATACGAAAATTAAACGATTTAAGGGTTAGATGAAAAGAATTAAAAGGATAAAAAAAAAAGAAGATTCTTTTTGGTATTTAATCTAATTTTATAAAACGGACATTCAAATGAGAAAGGAGACAAGACTTGAAAAAACCAATTAATCAAACCTTTACTTTCCACGGTAGCATCTTTAAAAAAAATTACTACTTTTAAGGTGAGCCGTAAGTTTTTATAAATCTTTAATTTGTAGTTGGGAATTTATAATGGATAATACCTCAATTTGAAAGAATTATTAAAGTTGGTGATTCTTTTTTAAAAATTTAAAAAAACCAACTTTGTAACTTTGTTTTCAAATTAAAAGAGCGAAATAGTTTTTGTATATTTATTGGTTTTTAAATCTTACTATTTTAAATAATTAAATATAAATTCTTACATACTAAAAAGCAAAGAAATTTTTTTTCACCTTTTTATTTTGAGTGTTTTTTTATTTAATTTTTAATATATATATATTTATTTTTATTTATTTTATTTTTTTGGATTTCCTTCTTAAAATCTAACTTTTTTTTTTTTTTTTTGATTTTCTTTTTTTTCAAAAAAAACGAAAGGTTTCTTCAACAAAAACACAATCAGCAAACTTCAAACGAGAGAAACGAAAAAATAGCACACTTTCCCCGCAGAAACACGGCGCCGAAAAAAAAATTTTGGTTCCGTAAAATCTAACACACGTTAAAATATAATAATAAAATACTATGTAAAATTACCTATTTACCCCCACACCACTACCCCTTCACCCCCCACCCCCATTAAGAGGACAAAGGTAAAAAAGAAATTCATTCAAATATAATTATAAGCATAATACGTAAATTAAACTACTTAACCAGAACCACCCACCAACATACGCATCGAACACACACACCGCAAAACTCAATCTCACACCCCAACCCCACCCTGAACAACCACAACTCCCCCCACCACACAACACACAGACACACCACAACCTTGACAAACACTCCACTCCCCTACAAGACTTAACCGTAACACAGCCCCCACAACACAAGATCACACACGGAACGAAACACACGGAACAATATTACCGGGTCGGAAAACCCACCAAAAGAAATTGAATTGGATACCCTCTATTCAAAGTTTTTGGACAAATGTTATGAATGATTTTCCCCAATTTTTTGATTGGTTTATCTATGTCCTAAAAACAATTAAAAAAAACATTAAATGAGCAAGAAAAAAACTAAACACGCGCGGACGAAAAACGGAAATGACAAACAAAAACCCTACTAGCACCATAACCCTCTAGAATTTTTGAAAATAACAATCAAATTTCTATGATAAAAAAAATAAGGGTAAATTTGCAAAATTTGAAAACTAAACGAGTAAAATTGAAAGCAAAAAAAAAAAAAAATAAATATAAAATACAAAAAAAAAAATATTTCACCCACAAAAAAGAATAACCAGTGAAGCGAAAACCCCGAGACCCCTAAAAAAGCTAAATTGCTTCAAAAAAAATAAACCTAAGCAACGAGAGTCAAACTAATTTTTTCTCTATGTTCTACAATGAAAAAAAAGGGAAAAATTTTTTTTTCTAAAAAAAAGATTTTTATTTTTATTATTTGAATTATATTTTTTTTGTGCCTAGTATTTTATATATATTTTATGATTTTTTTTTAAGTTTTAATGAAAATAATGAGTAAAAAAAAAAAATACTAAACGTATATAAAAACGAAAAATTCTAGAAAAATTACCAAAAATAGATTATTACTAATTAAAAAAACAAAACCATAAAATAAAAAAAATAGCCCGATGGTCACAGTCTTATTAAATAATATAAAAAAATATAAAATATAATAATTTATAAAACAATATAAATAATAAAACCACAAAATAAGCTCTAACAGCTTATAAACTTAAATTTAAGCCAAATGTATATAAAAATAAAAATTGAATGGTGCACGCGATACCAACATGCCCAAGCCACGGAACAGCCCGCCAACAGGGCAGCAGAACACCCCCCCGAGGGCACCGCGACCGCGTGGTGTAGACGTCCGTAGTAACACCCCGTAAGCGGATGTAAATAAGCGGATCTTGTGCAAGGTCTTATGAAAAAGACCCAAGGGCACAGCGGCAAGGAGTGTGTGTGTAGTGTTATAAAAGGTTGAGGTGTTGAGGTCGGGGGTTCGAGTCTTGCTCACCCCCGACTTCCACTTCCTTTTTTTTTGGTTTTTATAAAAAACTTAAAGAAGAAAAGTTGTTAAGCACCTAAAGATAAGCAATTTTAATAAAAGCACTATAAGCTGAAACTCAAAAATAAGCTCTCAAAAAGCTTTTGAAAAAGCGGTTTCAAGAAGTAAGCTTATACAACCAAAAAGCTAGGTTTCACTTAATAGCTTGCACACAACTCATTTTAAGCTCATTTTTAAAAACAAAAGCTGTTCTAAAAAGCTAATGATGTGTATGAGCTAAATTTGATAAGCTAATTGTCCTAATAACACTAAAGACTACTAAATCTATAGATCAAAACTGCTAACTCAGGAAAAGTATTAAAAAGCTCAAAATCAAATTAAGCTAAAATCCTCATTAAGCTACTACTGAACTTAAGCTATTGAAATCTTAACAAACTACTTATAAGCTATGAATCCAAATCATAAAATCCAAACTTATAAGCTAGAAATCTAAATTTAGAAGCTAGGATCTACTTGCTACTATTTTTGGCTTTTTGAGATTTTTATGAACTTTAAGAGCTAATTTACCCTAAATTATAAGCTAGGAATTTGAATTCAAGTTTTAATCTATATTAAGCTATATGTTAACTATAACCCTACTGATTTTTAAACTCTAAATCCTAAAAACTCTAGCTTAAAATGAAGTTAAAAAGACAGCAGTAGTAACTGCAGTTACTACTGCTGATGCAAGTGACCAAATGGGTAAAACAAACTTGCAGGTATCCTTAAGGGACAACCCTGCACTACACACTCTTATTGAGTGTGTCTAAACTCAACATAAACAAGATCCAACCTCAATGAGACTTGGATCAAATTTTTAACAAACAAGGGAAAAAGAAAAATTCCCCTGGTGCAGGAACAAAGAGTTAAGCCTCAAAATTATATTAAGCTTAAACTAATCCTACAAACCTGCTCAAAACTTAATCAAATTTGAAAATCCAACTAACCAAAATAAATTGCACAATTCAGTTTGACTTTAAGAAGTCAAACTGCATTAATCCAAACACCCCTTTAACTATACTTATAACCATTTAAGCTTATGAAATGAAAATCTTTTGAACCAATCTTAGATACCAGATAATAACTATCTTATAATAAGACTAATAAGCATAAACCTATAAGCTAATAAGCTAGAAATCAACAAACTACACTAATCTACTTCTTTTGGGTTTTTAATAACAGTTTATAAGAGATTAGTAAAAACTAAGATTAAGACTATGAAACTAAGAACTAACAGCATTAAACTAACATATTAAGCATATATAAGCTGAACTAACAAGAATAAGCAAATAATAAGCAAATTAAGCAGTTATTAAACTAAGAAATTAAGACATAAAGCTAAATAAGAAACTTACTTGAGCCTTAGCTAAACAAAGGCATTATTAAGCTCAAGTGAGCAATCTACAAGCTCTGGCTTATACTAGATAAGCCAGTATAAGTCCTTGGAAGCTCTTCCATAGCTAGCTTCCCTTCCATAAGTCCACAGTCAATAAGCAAGGGTTTTTAAGCTGAATTTAGAGTTTGAGTTGATTAAGGCTTACTTAAGCTCAATCACAAGCTTATAGACTTGTGAGAGCTAGAATGAGCTTATATGAGCTTATGTAACAGAAGCTTATCATTTGAAGAAGATTATGAACTTATGAGTAAAAACAAGAGCTTATGACAGATTATTTTAAAGTAAAAACTCAATTTCATTAATTAAAAACTTGATTACATTAAAAGGAGTTTACAAGAGATTTAAATGAAAATTACATTAAGCTAAATTTACTAAGCTTAAATCTACTAACTATTTAAAAGCTAAAAACTAGGTAAGAAAGATTATACAGTGTGTGTGAGGATGAAGGGCTATTTATAGCTCGCCAAAGAAGATTCTAGCCCCAAAGTTTGTTAGACGCTCCTCTTGATCATAGCCTTCAATTCCTCTAATCATTGAGTCTTTGCTTTTTAACCGTTGGATTAGATTTGGGACACACGGATTGCCAGCGTGGCATCCGTGTGTCAGAGGCCTCTGTGCTTCTTGTGAGAGTACCTCAAGTGCAAATCCCAACATTCCCTTGTGCTTTCTTCAATCCAACGTGTCCTCTCTTGATGGGATCAACCAATGAAATGCGTTTTGTGATGTAAGATTTTGCCAGCTTGTACTAGATCCCATGAATTGTCCTTTTTGTCTTTTAATTGGGATTTACCCCATGATTTGACTGAGAGGGTAATTGGAGGAGACGGTGAACAGTGGTAAAACCACTTTTCCCTCTTCTTTTTCTTTTATAAATGTGCATTTGAGTTGTGTTTGACCCGGGCGTGTTTTTGTTTGACTTTGGGCTTGGGCCGGGTTATATTAGGGATTTGGTATAAAAGTTTTTAGGGACCACTTTTGTAATTTGGGAAAAGATGAGGGACTGATTTGTAACTTTGGGATATTGTCCTTTAGTGACCTTGACTTTTGTTGACCAAGTTGACTGAAGCTTTGACCATAGTTTGACTTTAATAGCTTTCTCCCGGCTTTTTGTGTGCTCTTCCGTTCTTGTGTTCGTGTTTGCCCGGTTTTAACCGTTTTCTTGTGGTTTTTGCTTTATCCGTACCTGCACATACAAAACACAAAAATAAGCATATTTTTGCCATTTTTATTATATTTTTGGTCTTTATTGGGTTTATTTTGATATAAAATGGATATGTGTTTTCACACATATCAAAATTCCCCAAACTAAGCGATTGCGTGTCCTCACGCAATATTACATATCTTATAACCAAATACCTCAAAACTTTCCCAAACTAAACCTTTGAAAAGTAGCAAAGATTTTTGTGGAAAAATTAAGAAATCACAAGTTATAAAACACCCCTTTTTCCCATTTTCTAAAACTTTTCCACTTTTTTTATAAGAGATTATTTTGACTTTCATTATTTCCATAACTGTTAGGGATCATAGAACAAGATGCATTTCGATTCCGAGAATGCCCCAAAAAGGATAAATTCATCGTTCCCGACTTTTCACTTATCCAAACCAAGCTTAAAACTAAATCACAGCTAAATATCAGTAAGGATGCTAACACTACTCATATTTGCAACTTGTGAACTTTTTACTCCTGATATTTATTATATCTTAAGTGAGTGTGCTATTTTGAATTTCAACCATGGATCAACTTTTTGCAACATACTATGCTTTACGTTCCACCTTAGAGTAATGAGTTTAAAGGCGAGATCATCCCATGTAGCGACTTTCGTCTCGGCACATCCCAACCTTACGGCTAAGTGACCAGGCTTTTGACACCCCACAGAGACTAGTATCGGGACTCACGGACCTTAGGTTTAAAAAAAACTCTCAGGTTTCCCGGATATTCATAGCTTATAAAATAGAGTAGTCAAAGTGCAAAAGCATATTTGAATTTAACAAAA